>VNKC01002958.1:0-32937 GCA_008042775.1 Drosophila pectinifera
TTTCAAAAATTGGCCAAAATTTTTTTTCTAATATTTGCAAGTATTTTATTGCTAAGTAATTAACATTTTAACGCCGAATCGAACTATATACGGCATTTGGCTGGCATTCCATTTTTGGCCAAAATATGCTGTTCAGAAGACCTCAGGTTTAAGCATTTTTGGACCCTTAAATGGGGTTTTTTATGTCCTAATTTTAAGGACAACTCAAGATTAAAAAAATGTATAACAGAAATAATTAAGCTCTTAACGGTGAATCGAATCATACACGGCGTTTTGCTTAAATTCCATTTTTGGCCAAAATATACTGTTCAGAAGACCTCAGGTTTACGCATTTTTGGGCCCTTAAATAGGGTTTTTTATGTCCTAATTTTAAAGACAACTCAAGGTTAAAAAAATTTATAACAGAAATAATTAAGCTCTTAACGTCGAATCGAACCATATACGGCATTTGGCTGGCATTCCATTTTTGGCCAAAATATGCTGTTCAGAAGACCTCAGGTTTACGCATTTTTAGGTACTTAAATGGGGTTTTTTATGTCCTAATTTTAAGGACAACTCAAGGATAAAAATATTTATACCACAAATAATTAAGTTTTTAACGGCGAATCGAACCACATACGGCATTTGGCTTACATTCAATTTTTGGCCAAAATATGCTGTTGAGAAGACCTCAGGCTTATGCATTTTTAGGTCCTTAAATCGATATTTCGATGTCCTAATTTTTAGGACAACTGAAGGATAAAAATATTCATAACTCAACCAAAACAGCCCTAAATTCAATTCGGAAGGTCTTTCTATGTTAGTTTTTATTAGGTTAATTAATCTGCATACTAAGTTTAGAGATCAGAAAAAAATTTTTTTTTGCCAATTTTTGAAAATTTTAATGATGTAACCCCTTATCATTTTTTCAAAAACTGGCCAAAATTTTTTTTCAATTTTTTTCAAGTGTTTTATTGCTTAATAATTATGCTTTTAACGGTGAATCGAACCATATACGGCATTTGGCTGTCATTCCATTTTTGGCCAAAATATGCTGTTGAGAAGACCTCAGGTTTACGCATTTTTAGGTACTTAAACTTAGGTACTGATAAAGCCCCAGAAAACGCCATAAACGCCTCGCATTTGGAGTTTTCTTTTTTCCAAGTGGCCAACAGCAAATCGCAAATCCCGAACTGCAATTTGAACTTTGATGAGGGAAGTTTAGTGGCAAAAAAGGGAGCCAACAAAAGGCAGCAACCAACCATATGACAATGTTATTAGCGTGGTTTTTCGCGATTTTCAGGGATTTACCCCGTTTTTTTTAGCTCGCTGTCATGGCAACTTGTGAACCGGAATCAAAATCATAGATCCTGATGGATGTGCAGGCGCTGACCCGTGCGAAAGCTTAATTGGGTATCCCCTGCTGTCCTATGGAATGTTCTCTGTGCAAAAATCCAGGAACATAATCAAAGCCCGAAAGACTGCGAAACAATTACGTCTTTCGGGAGGCAAGTCGCAGCAATGGCGAAACAATAACCGAGGGGAGCGCCGACACCCCTTCCGTAACGGCCCAGCACAAGTGCCATAAATTGCCTCAACAAAGCCTGCTGTTCTCCCTTCCTCGTCCTTTTCACCCCTCAAAGCCCCGCCCCGCTGCATGCGAATTTCAATAACTTGAATTCGGGCAACCCTTCCGAGCAAACTGACACTGAATATCAAATATGAGTTGGAGCCACAGAATTATTTGCATACTTCGGGGATGCTCCCGACAAAACACGCCAAGCGAACAACAAAAAGGAAGTGGAGAAGGCTAAAATGTATTCGAAATATTGGCCTAGAGGAGTTCTGAATGCTCTTTTGATAGTAATAAATTCATTTAAGTTCCTAAGCTGGGAGACTAGTTTAGGAACGGACAAACAACCATAGGTAAACCGACTATAATATTTGGATATTAATATATATTCTTAAACTCAGGGTTAATAGTCTGTAGATATTCCAGAGCTCCTCCTAAATGCATAGGACTCTCTTGAATAGAGTAACTCCAAACCAGAGAGGAATACCCCACAGGAACTACACAGCAGACTCGCACATGTGGCGCGCTTTTGGCTTTTGGCGGCGCGGCGGAGGGAGGGAAAAATCCTAAACAGGACTTCGGAAACAGGAAAAAAAAGAGGAAGCGCTACATGCCCCTGCCAGGGGGTGTAAACAGCAAAGGCAAACCCTTTATTCCTTTTTTTCCCGCCCCGAAACGAGTTATTTATTGCATTTGCAAATTTTACACAACATTTTGCAGTTACCTCGGCGCGCCCCATAAAACCCAGTGCTCCTCCAGAAAGGTGGCGTAGCCGAAGTTTATCGCGGTAAAAATTGATTCAGTTTATACATGTTTCCCGAGGATTGGGGGCAGAGTCCTCCTTTGTGTAATGCGAAGCTGCAAGTTCAATGAAGCCGACGGCGCCCTCCTGCTCCTGCTGAGCTGTAAAATTGATGTGCAAATATTTTCATAAATTTGTATGCCAAAGTTTCTCAGGTGTCATATTTGAAAATATCCCAGAAGCAGGAAAAGAATAACCGAATTTCCATGAACCAGGGGAGAGCACTTGGCACTTGGGGAGCTCTCTGGAAATTTGATTCTGCGGTGGCAGTGAAATTTTTGATTTTCTGCTGAAAAATTGCTGTGATAATTTTTAATAGAGCTGTAAATTCGTTGTGGAAATGGGGGATATTTAAACTGGAGGCGTAGTATATAGGGAGGATAAATGTCCTTGCATTTCTTTTTTGTGACATTTATATATGAGGAAGGGAATAAAATACAATTGGAAAATATTCTAGTACAGAAACATAAATATTATTATAAATTATTATATATAGCCTATGGAGCAGTAAGTGTATTTATTGGTAGGGAAATTATAAGAGTTTACACATACAACTGATCTGTTTGAAATTCCTGCATTATTATATTTAAAATGCAACATCTCCCCCACTTTCACTCTTACTTTCTAGCGCCCCTCCCAAAAATATAGAATTTCCCCCCCAAACCATAACTAATTCGCATGTCCTTCCGCTTGCCACTTATCTCTGGCGCTGGCCCTGATATTTGGTAAAATATGGGGGTGTCAAGCCAAATAAAAGGCGACCAATAAAAAGTGCGGCCAAGATAAGCAAAGTGGCGCAGACAAACCAGAAAAGGGGCAACCGTAACCAGGTTGGCAGCACAAAAAGCCAAACAAAGCTGGGCTATGATTTAGGTTTTTTTCGCTTTTCGCCCCCAAATTGATCAAGATATATAGGTGGTGTATATACATATTGTCTGCATTTTTGGGGGGCCAACCTGGTTAAGTGCACAGTCCGGCTGTCAAGATAAGTCCTTGTTTTAGGTATTTGGCTACACTTTAAGCCCTTAATATGTACGTCCAACTTTTGCTTAACTTTAGGATTTCCCTTTCTCACTTCTCCTTTCTCTATTTTCCCCGAGTATAAGATGAATGCCTTTGCTTATCTGGTGGTCACCGGTCTTCCTCCGTTCCGGCTTTCGTTGCCTGTCAAACGGTGTTTTAGTGCCGGACAAGCCACGGTTACGGTTACGGTTACGGGATACAGGACACGGAATACGGAGAGTCCTGCTGAAAGCGATATGTCTGCACTGTGGGCTGTCCCCGGCCCTTAGGACGGGGGATATCTTTCAGCCTGACAGCATCTTAACTAATATAATGCCCAATTTTCTGTGGTTTATGGCTTACAACTGTCAATGCCTCGTCCGACCATCCATCTGAGCGCTGGGACTGGAGGTGCTCGTGGGCCGTGTCACGACGGAGCTTCAGCTTCTTATTTTTGAGATATTTTACATGCTAAAAATTGTATTTTCTATTATTTTTTTGGTTGAGCTTTCTACGGGGATTGTCTATTTTCCGCATTGCAATTTTCGCCGTTAAAATCTTAATTATTTAAGATTAAAATATAAAACAAAAAATTTTTAAACAATTTTTCAAAATTTTATAAGAGGTTACATCATTAAAATTGTCAAAAATGAAAGAATTTATTTTTAAACTGAATATGCAGACTTATTGATTACCAAAAACTAGCAGTGATCTGCTTTCCGAACTGAAATTAAGGCTGTTTTGTCTTAGTTATGAATATTTTTAACATTGATTTTTCCTACAAATTAGGATATAAAAAACGATTATAAAACCCAAAAATACGTATCTTCCGAAACGCATATCTTGGCCAAAAGTGGAATGCCAGCCAAATACCGTATATAGTTCGATTCGGCGTTAAAATCTTAATTACTTAGCAATAAAATACTTGAAAAAATGAGAAAAAAAATTTTGGCCAATTTTTGAAAAATTGATAAGGGGTTACATCATTAAAATTATCAAAAATTGGCAAAAAATTTATTGTTTCTGATCTTTAAACTCAATAAGCAGAATAATTATCCTAATAAAAACTAACATAGAAAGACCTTCCGAACTGAATTTGGGACTGTTTTGGTTGAGTTATGAATATTTTTATCCATGAGTTGTCCTAAAAATTAGGACATCAAAATATCGATTTAAAGACATAAAAATGCGTAAACCTGAGGTCTTCTGAACAGCATATTTTGGCCAAAAATGGAATGCCAGCCAAATGCCTTATGTGGTTCGATTCGGCGTTAAAATGTTTATTACTTAGCAATAAAATACTTGCAAATATTAGAAAAAAAATTTTGGCCAATTTTTGAAAAAATGATAAGGGGTTACATCATTAAAATTGTCAAAAATTGGCCAAAAATTTATTGTTTCTGATCTCTAAACTTAGTATGCAGATTAATTAACCTAATAAAAACTAACATAGAAAGACCTTCCGAATTGAATTTAGGGCTGTTTTGGTTGAGTTATGAATATTTTTATCCTTCAGTTGTCCTAAAAATTAGGACATCGAAATATCGATTTAAAGACATAAAAATGCGTAAACCTTAGGTCTTCTCAACAGCATATTTTGGCCAAAAATGGAATGTCAGCCAAATGCCGTATGTGGTTCGATTCGGCGTTAAAATCTTAATTACTTAGCAATAAAATACTTGAAAAAATGAGAAAAAAAATTTTGGCCAATTTTTGAAAAAATGATAAGGGGTTACATCATTAAAATTGTCAAAAATTGGGCAAAAATTAATTTTTTCTGATCTCTAAACACAATATGCAGATTAATTAACTTAATAAAAACTAACACAGAAAGACCTTCCGAACTGCATTTAGGGCTGTTTTGGCTGAGTTATGAAAATTTTTATCCATGAGTTTTCCTTAAAATTGGGACATAAAAACCAAATTTACGGATTAATTAATTATGATTTATATTCCCTGAATTTCTATTCCCTGATTTCTCATATCAAAATGCTTTCCCTCACGGTAACATCCCCACTTTCCGACTTCGGTTGAGCTTTCTACGGGGATTTTGTCTATTTTTCGCATTTCAAGCCATTGAAAGGTCGTTATTTAAATTGATATAAATGATATGTCCTCGGGACCTGGGCTCTCTTTGTGCGGTCAGTTCCTTTGACATTCGGCGGGGCGGCAAGTGAATTTCAAATCGAAATCAACGCTAAGTGACTTTGATTTATCATAGTGCATTGTGTATCTGCGGAAACACACTCACTGGCTGAGGGCAAACAAGGTGTCCTGTGGACACAGCTGTCGCAGGACCCGCATCCTTTGCCCGGCATGCAGGCCACAATTAGCTCAAGTGGAGCTTCTGATTTTCAATCACACTTAGGGCTGGTTTGGCCGGCATTAAAGTTACTTTCCCTCGCTTTATTTTATTGGGCAGTTTGCGCATCTTTTAACAAATTGCAGGACATTAAGTTTTTATGTTCGCAGGCACTTGGTCCTTGTGTATATGTATCCCTGGGACTTCTCTGTATCTGTTTAATGGCAATTGGGGCAATTAAAATGCTACTGAAATCGTTATTCAGATGGCCAGCAGCTATAGCTATGTGGCTATATAGCTGCACTTAATGGAATACTCGACGTTATCCTTCGATTTCCCTGCACTTTATGACTTATGAGGACGTTTTTCCGCAACGAATTTTTCCCGGCTAATTAAGCAGCTTTCCTTTTCCTTTTTGCGCCGAAGAATAATGTCCAAATATTAATTACTCGCCATTATTCACACGCCTACACACAGCCCTTGGTTGCTCTCGAGTCTCAGACTCAGACTCAGGTGTTCCCTCGATCCCTGTCACTCCCCCAGCGGTGTGCTCCAGGGGGTGGTTTCCCGGGGGTGCTGCCATATTTCATACCCACAACAAATGCCCAACAATCATTCAAACGCAGACACGGGGGATTTGTCGCCGTCTAAGCCTCTGTTCCGCGCGATGAGTTGAACAACTCAATGAGTGGCGGCGGCGGGGACCCAGTTTAAATGAAAGTGAGCCGCTTCCAGGCATGTTAATTATTTAGAAAGCATTCAGATTTATTTACTTAATTCTCCGGCTACCCTGTTTGCGCTTTTGTTGCTCCACATTTCTGTCACAGAGTGAGTGTGTTTTCGAGTACTTTAGGAATTACCACCAGCTCTGCAGAGAATGCAGGAGAAAGTCCTTTTTAGAAGAGAATACATACCATACAACCTGTGTAATGTCTCTACTCATCATTATTTTAATAAATACCTACTGTCATATATATTGGTGGCTCTCTGCGATCTGTGGCCTCAGAGGAACAGCTATGTCGACTCTAATATTTTATTTTCTGATTTAATCCTGATTTTATCCGCAGGGCCGCCTCGAATTGTATCTATTCAACAGGATTTAAGGGCTTGGGCTCGGCAAACCAACAATTCAGCACAATTGACTGGGCAGTAAATATTTTACTTACTTTGGCTTAGTGAGCCACATTTCTGCGCCACACCCCCTGACCCAGTCCCTGGTTTTTGGCCCTTTGTCCTTTAGGCCTGCTTGTGTGGGAGTGCTTGCTTTGGGAGGGCTTCGGCACTAGATTTATGCCCTTTCTTGTGCAGTTCCCCGTTATCCTGTTCCCAGTTAGTGCAAGGATATACAAGTATTTTATTTGTTTTACATGGATTTCTCTGCCCGACAGATTTGTCGTATTTTATGCCACAAATAAAGCCGCAAATAGCTGGGGGGAGACCTAAAATAAACAAGGAGAAGGACCTGCCACAAAGGTCAGTTCATCTAGTGGCGAAATCCTGGATTTATTTGAGTAAAAGTCTCGGCTTCTTTTAATTTCTTGTTTCTTTTATTTCGCTTCATCGTTTCTTCAGTCTTCGTATAAGAAATAACATTTTGTGGTTGCTGTGGGTGTGTCTATCATTTAATTTCATATTTTTGCGTATGTCGTATTATTAATATTTAAACTTACGGTTGCTGTTGGCTCTTATTCGCCTTTCCCCTGGCTCTCCGCTCTCCGCTCTTTGCTCTTCGCTCTTCTTTTTATACACAAACTGGTTTTTTATGTTCAGAGATTTTCTGTGGGTTTTGCTAAATGCATTTCGTGCATTTGCTGTCTGCCTTTTGATTTTGCTTATTTAGTATACACGCTTTATGCTTTTGCTTCTTGCTTTTGTATTTTAGAAATATATTTTTTACACTTGCCTTTGTGGGTGTTGTGCTCTGTGTGTGTGTGTGTTTGCCTTGCTGTTGTCGCACTTAATTAAATTATTATTTGCAAATTAAGAGCCGAAGCAGAAAAATAACAACAAACGTGAGCTTTGATTCGGAATTATTGCTTTCGGGAAATCATTTATGCTTAAATCAACATCCGACTAATGTTTTTTCAAATGCAGTCCACACATAAATTATTTACAGTAACGTACAAAACACTCAACCGAGCGCTCCATTTATATACAAATTATATTAATTATTAGCTCAACTTTGAGTTCTGGCTCACTAAGATACGTAAAGGTAAGGTTTTAATTTAATTTGTTTAGTTTTCCGCTTAAACTTGGTGCTTATATTGTCCTTCGAGAGATGTTGTCGCTAAGTGTTAGGAGACGCGGGAATATGGGGGCTGTGGTTCTCGAAGGGACTCCTATCCCTTTGGCAGTTTGGATTCATTCAGTTAGTTCTAGGCTCTGGACTGGACTGGACTATTTGGTCCCCATTCAATTCGTTATTTGCCTGCCAAAGTCGGTGTCTCTCCGTGGAACCCAAAGCCCGTGACATATTCAGCGAAATCAAGATTACTTCCCCCTCCTACAGCTAATATATATTCAAGTATATATATTTAAATTCACTTGTAAGTTGCTTAACCACTAGACGCTATCTAGAGTATTCGAGTGCTAAATGCCGCTTTAACTATGAGTCTGGGAGAGAAGAGTGAGTGAGACGTGAATGCAGTTAGCTTAGTGTTTCTTTGAAATCGTATCGCCTTAGCCTAGCGGTTAGTACGTATCTAATATATCTGGTATCTGCTATCCGTAGGTCTTTAAGAGTATTTGTATGCTTGCTATACACGTAGACATATCCCTTGTTTCATTTGACGCTTGTTAAACTTTGTTGCGAGTTACCTCTGTCTGAAGTCTGAAGTTGAAAAAAATTAATGCCATCCTTAGTGGTGAGTGTTCCCAGCAGAAGATCTCAAACACGACCTGGTGACTTGGGAACTATAGTGCTCAATTTAGTTTTCTTCAAGTATTTCCCAAGTAAACTCTTTGGAGATGTAACCAATCGTTTAATGCTCTTCAGATCATGCTTTTGGGCACATCTCAAGGAAGAAATATCTATTGCCTAATCGAAATCTTCTGCTAAATCCACCCACCATAATCCCTCCGGCCTACAATCCTCCCCGATCTCTCGCCTTAATCTAACCTCTCACTTTCCCTGTGTGTGTTTTGCTTGAATTAAACCCCCTTTGTTTACTTTTGTCTTCCAACTCAGAACTGGCCACTGGCCTTGGCGCTCTGAACACAGCCCCGGTAGTTGTTGTTGTTGTTGTGGTGATGGTGGTGTGGGTGGTGGTAGTTGAGGCCGACCATTTCCATCTCCGTTGCCATCTCCATGTGGGATCCCTTGCGTCCACGTCATACGTAGACCACGTGCGGCTTTCCCGCCGAGGGGGGCACGGGCGAGGGTCCTGCCGAGGATGCCGTGGAGGAGTGGTTCAGGGCCGCCGCCTGTTTCAGCTTGGTCATTGTGTGCGTGTCCGGGTACTCGTAGTGGTCGAAGCGCTCGTACAGGTGCTCCGGCTCATCGTCGGCCTCCTTGACGGGCAGTTCCCAGTGGTTGAGGGCCCGGTAGTCATTGGCTATAGTCTGGGCCTTGAGGTACCGTTCCAGGTCCGATTTGTCCAGTTGGGGCATGGCGGTCTGCTGGTACTCGTGGCCAACCCCGTTGCCGCCATGGGCCTGGAGCGGCATGGCCGCCTGGTGGTAGTGGTGGTGGCCCTGCAGGGTCTGGGCATGATGCGGGTAGTTGAGGGACATGCCCAGGCCGTTGCCGTGGTTGTTCCCGCCCAGCGTCATGCTCATGCCCAAGCCCATGCCGAGGCCCCCGCCGGGATTGTGGTTCTGCAGGATGCGGTCGTGCACGTTGATGATGCTCTTGCTGGTCCTCAGGGGTCCCCGCTCGTGGAGGAGCTTCCTGCGGCGCTTCACAAACCGCAGGTAGTAGAGGACACTCACCCCGATCATGGTCACCAGCAAGCAGGTGATCACCGCACACACCACGGTCACTATGTGCGCCGGACAGGTGATCTCGCCCTCGCTCATGGTGAGCAGCTGCCTGCGGGTCCGCAGCTTGTCCCGCCAGATGTCACAGCCGATTTGCTGGCGGTCCATCCGCAGGATGCCCGAGTTCCTGTTCGAGGAGGAGGTGGCCAACTCGTAGGCACTGGGCTCGGTGGTGTGCAGGGCATTGACTATGTGCTGCTCGGCGATGTAGGCGGCCAAGGCGGCCACCCCGTCGTCCGTGGAGGCCACTGCTGTGGCCTCGTCCGCCTGCTCGGTGTCCTCTCCGTCCGCCTCCTTGGCCAGGGCAGCCACTGCCCCGCCTGCCGCATGCTCCAGCGCCGGATCCACCCCCTCGAAGTTCCCAGTCACCAGCCGCCAGAGCCACAGCAGGGAGCAGTTGCACTGCAGCGGATTGTCGCCCAGATACAGCTTCTGCAACTGATCCACCGGGAACTGGGCGGAGTACAGCGTCTGCAGGCTGTTGCTCTGCATGTAGACCTCCAGGATGTTGGGGTTGCCCTGGAACAGGCGCATCGGGATGTCGCTCAGCTGGGGATTGTTGTTCAGGTGCAGCGTCTGCAGGTGGGTGTTGTCCACGAAGGCCCTGGAATACAGACGAAAGGGAAGCGGACTTTAATTGAGGAACAGGAAAAGCCACAACTTGTGGGTGGATAAATAATCTATATTAAATAAAAGAATTTATATCTCTCACACACACGCGAAGCCAAATCTAGAGTTCTAGGACCTTTCTCAGGCTATCAAAGGCGGACTCCCATTGTTTAAAAATGTTAATTTCGACCTCTCCGTTCATCTCGAATCACATTTTCCCCCAGTGTCTGCTTTAATTGGCCGACAGTCTGTTTTATGCCCCAGCATTCGTCCTGTCTTTTTATATTTCTGCTGCTGCAGCCGCTCCGAGTCCTGTTCGTTCGTTTTAATTATGCACACTGTACGGTGCATCAGCGTTCAACTTAAATGCCAGGGCAATGAAATACATGAACAGCATACATACAGTCAGCAGACTTCCGAGAGACACACACATGACGGCGTCAGCTCCGACTTAAGCGACATGGATTTATTTAGCCTGCGTCTATTTCAACTTAATAAAACGGGGAGGCTGCGAGGATGAATGGAGGGAAGGGCATAAAAAAGGAATGGAACGGAATTAAGGGGGCTAGAGGAGGAAGCTGACAGGGCTCCGTGTTATTCGAGCTCCGTGGAGCGTTGTCGTAAATCCCTGCCAAGTTAAGTCAACGCGCTAAGTCGCTGACTTGGAGAAAGGATGCACAGAGCTGCCAGGATGCAAGCCAGGCGGCAGGATGTGTGTGTGTAAGCAGTGCATTACCCCGGTACCTAAGACCCCAGACCTAGGGCCCTCCGTCTCCGCAAGAAATAGGTGCAACGTGGCGTATGAGCAACATTGAGCGAGCAGCTCCGCCGACTTGACTTACTCCGCTGACACAAAGCGAATTTGTCGCTCCTAACCGCTCTGGAGCAGCAGCCAATGCTTCATTTCAATACCAGTCTCCCAGCATTTCATGTTAAATGAACGCATTTATTGCCGAGTTGCAACTTGCAGTGGCAGTCCTCGCAGCTCCAAGGATCCCGGGATTCCGCATTGATTTGATAAGTGGCTGCATTTTGCTCGGCTCCTGCGAGGCCATAAGTTTGCTGCGAGCTCAGTCGACTGTGCCACTTGTGATGGATTCGAATCGCAGTCTGCGGCAATGAGCTCGGGAACTGTTTGCCAGCTCCAGGGGGGGGGAAATTCATTAGGTTGACTGATGGCCCAAGGGGCTGCTGGTTTTCGGGAACTTTTCTGCTCAAATCGAACTGTATACTTATTATATATATACTTTCCTTTCGCAAAACATAATTAAAAAATATATAGTTACGTTTCTTCAAGGAAATGACTCTTAAAAATCGATTTGTAATATCCCAGAATGCATTAAAATGATTTCCTTTTTTTAAAACTAAACTGATTCCAAAATATTCTATATATAACAAACCAAAACCCCTCCTGAAGTCTTTAAAATCCCCAGGCACTCGGCTGGGAGCCAGACACACTTATCCATGCCCACATGCTCCTCCCTGTATTACCTACAATCCACTCCGACCAACTATCTTTCCACCTCTCGAACATTCAATTTCATGGCAAGTTTAACATTTAACTTAACTACGTGGAAAAACTTGGCGAAAAAAGCTCAATTGCAGGCGCTCAACCTGTAAAAAATGGGTCTTTGCATTACCAAAACAAACTCGGTCTGCATACGACATAAGCCGGAATTTGCCCAAAACAATTTAGCGGGCAGGGCGAGCAGCAAACAGGAGCCACAGGACCAAAAAATAAATTCAATTATTTGTGCAAATATTATGCAAATAACCGAGGGAGGCGAACGTGACATCTAAGAAACTTTCTGCGGCTAGAGGAGCTCCACAGGTTGATGATTTACCTCTGATCGACCTGTTGGCGGGCCTAACAAACGAAAACCGACTGACAACAGGACAAAGGAGCGGGAGAGTGCGGAAAAGGACTTAAGTCCCACCTTTTTGCTGTTTGGATTTGGTTTTTCGGTTTGTTCCCCGCGATTCAAACTTCATTTTGCATGTTTCATGTTCTCGACTGGCTGCCTCACCCCGCATCCTTTTATTTTCGGGATCGTTCTTTTTTCTTTGCAGGACTATTTTGTCTGCGTTTGCCATCGTCAAACGTGCGGAAACGGAAATGGCAGCCATGTGTGCGTGTGTGGGCCATGCACTTGGGGAAATTATGGTGAATGAAAGCGCTCTTAAGTTAAATTCATTTCAGAATTCAATAAAGTCGACTTTGTTCGACATTTAACTCTTCTTTACTATAATACTTAATAAGCATATTTTGTTTAGATTTCCTTCTCCAAAACCATTTTCTGGCAGTGTCCTTGTGTGCCTTGTTTCGCTTTGCTCCTTTTCCCTTTTGGGCTCATATGCAAATTGTCTGTGTCTGTGTCTGTGTCTGTGTGGGGTGTGTGGGGCGTGTGTGCGGGCGAATCTGAATTGGAATTGCTCGAAATCCGATTGAAATGTTTGCTGTCCATGTTCGCTGGGCTTTCAGTCACGATTCCCAGGACTTTGGGACTTACACAGAGCGTCAGAGTTCACTCACATCATCGGTCCCCGCCCGGCTGTCTGGACAGTCAATCAGTCGGTCTGTCAAACAGTTTGTCAGGCGCTTTTGATATAGTTTTGAATGGCAGTCAATCCTCTCCGGCTCCCTGGCTCCCTATCTGCCATACTCTTCCGCAAATCCTCTTGCTCCGGCTCTCCATTCGGTTGATTGACG
Organism: Drosophila pectinifera; assembly: GCA_008042775.1. Taxonomy (NCBI): domain Eukaryota; kingdom Metazoa; phylum Arthropoda; class Insecta; order Diptera; family Drosophilidae; genus Drosophila; species Drosophila pectinifera. The sequence continues at coordinate 12,956 of VNKC01002958.1, forward strand.
CTTTTAACTACAACAAAATATGGCTAAGCCCTGGGAACCCCCTTTAAGGGTTCATTGAGCCCTTTGACAGTAAGTTAGTACACCTTGTCGATTTTTTCCTATTCCACTAGCCTGCTCGGGGGACATGTTATCAACTGATATAGCCGCGCAATTCGTTAATGGCATTTTAAACGTTTTTAAATTACGCATACGCCCCTTATGAGGTCCTTTAATTTGCCAGCCGAACGTTAGTAAGGGGGCGTTGTAACAAGGCCTTCGACATATAGAAAAATGCACAGGCTACTTCCTTATCGCCCCTGTCATTTCACAAAATTATAGTTTACTTATCAACTGCGATAAAGGCAGGGATATGTTATTCCTGGAAATAGCCTTACGGGGCTTAAAATCTCTTTAAAAAAATTAGAGAATTTAAGCGGGGTAAGAATAATAAAATATTGATATATATGCTTTACTGCTTAATTAGAGAAATTGAGGGAAATAGTGTACCACAATTTGTATTTACCCCGAACAAGCCCTTTACTAAATGAGTTCTGTAAATATTTAATCTCTCCCCTTTATAGTCATTCACTGTCAATACATTAAATATTTATAAAAAAGAGTCAGCCGTTAAAGCCACTCTCCCGCCGTTAATGATGGCAATTTGTCAGACTTTTTTCCACTCTATGAATTTGTTATCTAATTATGTCAGGAGTGCATAGAAAGCCGTGTGTGTGTGGAGAGCTAATTATGCTTTACGCCGAGTGACAACATTTATGTCACACACACTTGGCGTCATGTCCTCGTAGTCCTGTTTTTATTTGTCGGCGACGACATTTGCCATGTTTCCCATTGAAAGGACAAGAGCGCCTAAAGTGGCCATTAAATTGAACTTTCAACATGATTATCGGCCGGTGGTGAGCACTGCCGTCTGCAGGAGTCAAGAGGATGGAAAGTTGCCATTTTATTTCTCTCTAATTAAGTGAAACGCCGCGCAAGGACATGCCAGCCTAATGAGCCAACAGCAGAAGGACAGGATAAACATGAGCATTGCGCTGGGGACGACCTTAGTTTTCTCCTCCGTCAAAAGTAATGCTTTTTTGTTTGTTTGCTCTGAAAGAGTGCCAGCAAAAAATGTAAACAACAAAAAGCCGAAGAAAAGACAGGAAGAAATTACGGAAACAGGAAAACATAAACATGTTGCTGCTGCGGGCCCCTCGGCCATATTTTTCCATAAATTATGAGCTGGGAAGTACATTTCAAGGCGGCGGTGGGCGGTGGGAGCCCAGGACCCGAGTAGCTATTATGCGTATTTACCAGGTTCCGCCCCCTCAACGTCCTGCGAAGTCTAAGGCTGTCTGCTTATGCATATGCATGTTCCCGCTAGCCACCCCTTAACCCGCTGCTGCACTTGAATTTCGAGTTGAATTTAAATAAAGTTATACTTTTGTTATTCCCCGGCATAATGAGCTGGCAGAACAATCCCAGGTGAGACTGATGAGGGGCCAAGGTGAAGAGGAGCGGCTCCTGCCAGAGAGAGTGCCAACTTAATTAGCCCTGACTCTTATTTTTAAGTGTTTCTGTTTAAAGTGAATAACAAGACAAGTGGCCATTAGCGGAAATTGCAGGCAAATTGGGAAATTAAATGATGTTCTTAGTGGAAATAAATAATAAAGTCCGAGGGGCAGATCGGCAGTAAACAAGAGAAAATACAAGTGTTGTGTTTTAAAAGAGGAGTTTCCTTTAGCTTGGCCTTTTCTTTAAATTAAATATTAAACCCGATGTAAAAGCTGACAGAATAATGAAAATACCCAACTGCCCAATCCTTTAAGTGGACGTGCAAATTTGAGCCACATCTCTAATGGTAATAACAAAGGACATCTGCTTAAATTGTAGCCCTGTCCTGCCAACCCTTTTTGCACCGCAATGACTCCATTTCTAAGCCATTACAGTCGGAGCACAGTCCATTACACTCGAATTTAATTCCCAATTGTCGCATCCAGCAGCCAACAACCGGCATCCATCCTCATCAGAATTCAGAGCGGAGGTTTGGGCCCCCGGAAAATTGGGGAGCACCAGCACCCCAAAGGGCTGCCGCAGAGACAAATGTCACACATGTTGTAGCCCCGCATAAATTTTAAAACAATTAGTTTCAATTTCGGAAGCCACACGGCCAAATAAACCGGCCAACACCTACCGAGCCCTGACTTTCTGCTCTGCTCGTATTAAGTCATGTTCGCTTGGTATTCCCTTTGAGATCCTGAGCTCCGCCTGTCCACGAATAATTCCCGTCGAACCCGAAGGGTTGTTTGTTTTTCCAGAGAGAAGAGGAATGGCACGGGGACGGGGACGGGGACGGGGGATGGGGAAGGACGTGCTGCCGCCTAATGAATTTTGCAAAGGACTCGCTGGCGCTGATTGTTTAGGTGTAAGGTTTCCATAATGAGCAGCAGCTCACACACACGGCGATGTGGGGGAAATGTATCCTGTCGCCCCATAAACTTGACTATCAGCGTGTCGCCATCGGTGCTCGCTGCCTCCTGGCTCCTGGCTCCTGGCTCCTGGCTCGTCCTTTCCCCACCCATCCACAGATTTCAGATTTCCATTAACGCATTTGCATAAATATCTACATGTCTGTCTCCCCAACTTTAAAATGTTTCGCTATTTCCTTGAAGGAAAACCTGGCGGGGTGTTGGCAGGATTTACATGTGGCAAGGTAACAATTTGTTTCGGCAACCCCTTCAGTATTTTGCTGTGTTGGTGCTCCCTTTCGGCAAATGAATTTTACATCAACTTCTTTATGATTCCTCACTCCAAAAAAAAAAAGGCAAACATATATATGCACATAATTTCCTGTAAGCAAAAAGGGAAAGGCAACCGACAGGATGTTTCGCTTAAGAACTTTAAAATATTCAGGATTGAGAGCTTGGGAAACTATGAATTTACATTCTAGAAAGCTTAAAATATAATTTAATGGATTGTAATATTAAGAAGTTAAGCCCACACTATTTACAATAATAAATTTATTACATATTTTAATGGAAAACCTTTGATTAAAGGCAGTAAGCGCATACTATTAAATGTGTTTTAAAAACGTAAATATTTTCGAGGTATTTCTGGCATCCTTCAGAAATTTAATTAATTTCTTAATAGCTCTGGGTATTTGCCTGCATATTATGGCGCCAGAAAATTAGCATAAAAAGCCAAATGGTCTTTAATATTTAATTTCTCACATCCCTAGAGGAATTCCTGGAAGTCCCCAGATAGTTCTATCTGTAGCCCTGCTATAAGTTATGCCCAGTCATAATAATACTCCATTTTAGAGATGCAAATACCCAAACTCCGCAGGATTATCCTGGGGTGGCAGGATCTCTTCTTGTTCGCCAGTCACTCGAGCCAAGACAAACACGGCATTTAGTTTGCAAATCAGTCAACGCAGACAGACCCACTTCTCCCTATATACACTCTATATACGGATCCCGAGTGTGTGCAGATTGAGCAACAATTTCAACAGTCTGCGAACAATGTTGGGGGGATAAAAGTTTACAGGGCCAGGGGCTGAGGCTGAGGCCGAGGCCGAGACAGAGACCAAACAAAAGCAAAAGCAATTACAAAGGCCAACTGCTGGGGCGGGGATGGAGGGGCGGAAACGGCGGTGGGGTGTCTATAGCGGGTAAGCTTAAAACCCTAAACTTGGCCCGAAGAAAATCAAACGAAAATTCCAAATTAAACTCATTTAAATGGCATATGATGCTCGGTCTCGGTCTCGGTCTCAGTTTTGGTCTCGGTCGCTCTCCTCCTTCGGCGCTTGTCATGTAAGTCATGTTAATGTCATTGTAAGGAGGCATGTCGCCCCGAAAAGGGGGCGTGGCTTGTGGCTATAAGGCGGCTGCTGCCGAGCCTCCCTTGTCGGTGGCTGATTGACACGGGAGGCGGAGTGGCAGTCCTCGACTGGGCTCGAACCGACTCGTCTCGTTCATTGATTTGATATGAAAATTGCCTGGAATTATTGAATTAACATATGCTCGAGTTGAGCTCGAGCATTTCCCATTTTCCCCCTCGCCCCCCCCGGGACTGTGTGTGTGTGTGGCGGCATCTTATTACCAAAAGCGTATTAGGCATGATTGATTGCATTGAGCAATAATGATTTGCCTGCCGCTTAGTTCAGCAGCTAAAGGGAAATTTGCTTGATTGTTGTCTGGGTACACTGGGGGAATAAAGTGGCAAAAGGATGAATATTAAATAGAGAACCTGGGTCCTCGGGAGAGGGTAGAGAAGGTCCCTTGAAAGGTGCTATGATGCCAGAGGTTGGCCGGACTTTGAGGCCTCTTATCAGTTTGGTTCGAGAATACAGTCTGAGGACTGCAGCTATTTTCCCTGAGTGTAGTTGCTTTGGGTGAACTTATGTGCCTTCTGTGGGCGTGTAGGTCACGTGCAAGTGTGCGAAAGTGAATGGTATGATTAGTCTGGAACTCAAAGGAGAGCCAGAGTCTCGGCAAATTGTTTACAATTGGCATCTGGAGTGTGGGCTGAGCGTTGGGGTATTTAATGATTAGTTTAAAGAGCGTGAGGAGAGAGAGAGAGGTGCCAATGAAAAGCATTTAGTAAACATTTAAGCCGTAAACAGGATAACGACAGGCTTAACCCGGCTTTGAGTTGACTTTGGGCTCCGGGAACTCGGGACCAACACTTCTCGAATATGTTTGCTCCTTGAGTTTTTCAAATCCCAACTGATGGTAAAGTTCCGAACAACTGTCTTGTTGTTTGTTGGCTCCTCGCAAAGCAAATAGTTTCGTTTTCATCTGACCTGACCCAGTTCCCCGGGGCAGTTGAGTTGTTTTGGAGGCAGAAACTTTGGTGGAGAACTTACCTCGAATCGATGCGCTGCAAATAGTCCAGCCGGCTCAAATGCAATTCGCGTAAATGAAACAGGTTGAGGAAGGCGACGGCGGGCAGCTGGGAAAAGCGATTTCCACCCAGGTTCAAGTAGGTGAGGTTCGAGAGCTTCGAGAGCTGCTGGGTGGGCACCATCTGCAATAGAAGGGAAACGGGAGTGAGAACGTTTTATTTAGAGTAAAAACTTTGGCCCTACTACTCTCTGGGATCTTATCAAATATTAATGCTGGCCACTCAACTTTAAAAACGTTTTGCGGTTTGTAGAAAGCGGCTGTCGTCCTTCGCCCGACCAAAAAATGAACACTAAATGCTAGTGCTACGAGGACCAAAATATAAAAAGGGAACCGGAAAACAAGCCGAACAATCAATACCAAAGCGTTGTTTAAGCGACTGCAGCGGAAGCGGAAACGCGCGTCATGTACTTCCGTTCTTGCTCCCTTTTTGTGTTCAATCACTCGCCGGCTAACAAATTCGTCTCTAGCTGGGTTATCCATTACTTTGTGGAGGGGAGGGTATACTCTGTTTAGGCTTACCTAAAAAAGGTTTATTTCTTCATATACTTGTGACCATCGGTTGTCCATTGGCCTCCTTAATCGATCTGTATCTGGAGGTTTGCTGTGTAGATTTTTCTCCCGCATTTTTCCCAGTTTACGGCTTACCAAGCCAACGCCACTGCCCACCAGGTATTTCATAGTCGTGTCAGCCTTTGTTCTTTTCTCCTTTTTTTGGGGGGCAATAAAATCAATCTTGCAACGAATTTGTTACAACTACTGAGACGGCTTCGAGAAGAGTGTGGCATGCATAAAAGAAACGGCTCCCTTCCCTCGGAGGGAGAGGGTCAAAAGCTTTTGGCTGTAATTTTGGCTGCCAGTTGTGTTCACCTTCTGTCCCTTCGCCCCTCTCTCCGCGCTCTCCTCTCCCTCTCCCTCTCCCTCTCCCTCATCCCTTGGCGTGTCGGCGGAAGCTACGTGCCAGGCGTCCGGACACGAACACACTCCGCGATAACGTAATGAACTTTTGGGTTTGCGGGGGAAAAACTCAGGGAAGCGGGGCAGGAAAATAAGGGAAATCTTGGGGGGAGAAAGGGGCAGAAGGCACTAAGGCAGAGTTGGCCGGGAGAGAGTGTTGGCCGGCCGAAAAGCTCATAAGGCAGCGAAAATGGCTGAAAATTAAAAGGCATTACGCATACGCTATGTGGGCCAAGCCGGGCAATTGTTTAACCAAATGGCAACACTCATTTTTCCAGCACCCTTTATGATTTTTTGCCTTCTGTGTGTGGGTGGGCTTCACGTTTGCACTGCACTCAAAGGGAGAGAAGCCTCGACTGCTGGACTAATTAAAAGGCTTTCCTCTCGTTTGCGCTCCCTCTTCCCAGAGACTCTAAGAGCATAGAGTGTAGAAATATATACGGAAAGGGTGAGGAGAGCCAGAAAAGAAAGTGAAATTATATTGACTTTGATTTTGCAATTTAATTTCCTTTCCCTTTGCCAGAATCGAATCGAAGTGAAAGGGGAAATGCGAAAATGAGGGATAATTGGCAAGCAATTTAAAAGAAGACCCAAAGCTAACTTTAAGCAGAGTAAGTAATTTATTGAACAAAGCGCTCAGCACTCCTCCTTCTAATCATTAAAAATGTAATGTTCCAGCAAACTCACACATGTGAAAGTTCCCAGAAAACAACATTCAGGTGGAATTTTCATGAAAATGTATAGAAAAATGATTTGCTCGGCTTGTGCAACGGTACGCAAAATTTATGCAACAAAAAACTGAATGCAAAAATATGGCAAAATAAATAAATTCGGACGAAACTTTATGTGCATTTATATTCTGTGTTTTGTCGAATATTTTTGCAATTATTCTGTTTAATCTGGGAGAGCTGAGTGCAATAATGTTTGTGTATATTTATGCACTTAATGCAAAATCATAACCCCACCAAAAAAACAATATGTCCAATAGAAACAACTCCCCTGCTCTCTTCCATTAGCAAATATTTTTGTTGAATTATGAAAATGTAAAATTGTGCATAAGTTATTCCGATCTAAAATGAATTTGTTTGTTCGGGATTTGCATTGGCTCAGAGCAAATGGAAATGCATTGTGGCAAATGCTGAAAATATGCAATGTTTGGAATAATCAGTCAATTGTGCGAAATGTTTACTCTAACCATTTACTTTGATTTATTTCGCTTTTAATTCTTGATCTGTAAATCGAACAAAATGTCTGCGACGGGGGAAGAATTAAATGGCAACTATTTGGGAGCGAATTACCCATTTTATGTATTTTGTTTGTCTTTAAATCAGAAATTATTAGGATATGTCTAGGAATACTAAGGACAACTTGGTAAAAGGGCCCATTTAAAGAGCTAATACCTCTATCAATTTAAGCCTGCTAATAATAGGTCCTGTTCCAGGTAAACTGCACCTTAACACACTTCATAAATCATATTCAAGCTGAGAGTCTCACATGCTTTATGAGTCCGTGCTCCAGACTCGCATTTTCCCGCATTTCCCCGCTGCCGGAAAAACTATGCAGATGCAGACAACAATTTCATGCACTGGCCGCATGCCGAAATGGGTCTGGACGGGGATATATATCTGCCCTGCCTCTCCCTGCATAATAGAACAACAATCTGTCCAATAGGAAAAAGAATGCCATTTGGCAAATACCGAAGCAGGTTGCCAGGATGCAGTACGCCCTGGCAGGAGGGGTAAAGTGCAAGGGCGGCGGAGAACCGACCATATTTCAACTACAAAATGCCAAAAGGTATTTTAAGTAGTTTCGAACTGATTCCGAGCGCCATAAATTCCTCAGCAGCGTCAGTTGCCGTTGACTACGCGCGGTTTTGCTGCCTTTACTGCCCGGCACTGCACCTGCTTAGGAACTCGGGACTTTAGCCATCAGACAGGGCACACACAACACACAACACACAACACACCACACACACGGCAAAACACACACTTTATCCCCGTCCTAACGACCGTAAGTCTACACACATGCAGGAATCCCAGTCGCACAAGGAGCTGGACTCCTGGAGTCCAGGACTCGGGCTGCATTGCATCCATCAGTTTGCATAAACAGGCTGCTGATGTTGCAACTACAGTAAGTACAGTAAGTGCAGAGGAAGAAAGATTTCTGTATTTCTGAATATATGTATAATATTATCCCTCACTGATTCCCTTCCACTTCTTCATATTAAAAGGGTTTTAAGCACATTTCCAGGGAACCAAAAAGGGTTCTGGAATATTTATAATTAATGCCGACAATTAACTAACTTAAATAAATTTCGAGTACATTTTCCTGGTCTCCTTAGACTTTTCAAATAAATTCCTAAAATCAAGTGGCAAATCAGGTACATTTTCTCTCTGTGTGACGGCTGTCTGTGATTACATAAAAACGCATTTTCTGGAGACTTTGCCGTGCAGCCCCCTTATCTTCTGCGGGATGCCGAGAACGGGAGGACATGCAATTTCACCTTTGAGCAGGGTATTTGCACAACTCAACTGGCAGTTCCCTGGATGGTGAACCCACTGCCTGCGAGCGTCCTAATGATCTGGTTTGGTCAATTTAAAGACTCTGGGAAAGGAGCTTGAAAGGAACCTGAACTTGGCTGGGCTTCGATTGGAAATACTTGATATAATAGAGGGGAATATCTGTAAGTGTGCCACATGAAGTAAAAGTGTCGAGTTGTTTAAACTCTTCGAATTTAAATTGCTGACAGCTTTAAATTTGGCATTTATCCCGCCTGAGCTGTGTGTTTCTTATCAGAACTTTAATTCTAAATCTTCGCTTTCTTCCTGACAGCCTCTGAGCCCGAACTCTTTGCCATTTAAGCTCTCGAGTTCGATATCTGGGCCAGTTTTCCTCCCCTTTCTTCGATTCCACGTCTTAGTTTCAGCTTTATCCTGACCTCGCCTACAGTTCAGTTCACATTTCTTGCACAATTGTCTGGTCGTAAACTTTAAGCAGCTTTAAGCTGGCTCAGTTGCCGGGCAACCGAGGGGGGAAAATGCCGGGAAAGCCGGGGAAAACGCTGGCGAAATGCCGAGGGCCTAAGCAAAGAGTGTGCAGCAGCAGCAGGAGCCACACCCACAGCAGAAATCAGGCGGCACGGACATGTTTGCATGCATAAATAGCAGAAAGGACAGAAAGGACATGGCCGGCAGAAAGGACTCTCTACTCGCCTCGACTCGGCCGGAGTGCGTGTATCCTCGGCTTGGTTTGGGTAGTGTGTGCGAACGGACAGCAACAACGAGTTATGGTTATTAATTTTGCGTATGCAAAATGCAGCTAAACCCAGGAAGGACGAACTTAAGCGAGGAGAACTGGCAGGGCAGGGCAGGGCAGGGCGGGGCAGGGAGGCCGGGAAATCCGCTTTGGCAAAGTGTTGCTCACAGGATTTGGACCTGGCAAAGTGTCTGAATTTATGAGACAGCCCAGGCAAGTTCTCCTGCGGTTACAGGCAGGAATGTTCTGGCGAAAGTTCGCACTTGGTTCAGCCTCGCAAAAGTGAATTTAATATTAATAGGAGAGAATGCAGGGGTGTGTCCCTCAGAAGTCCCTGAAGAAAATATGTTACAATTACTATTATTAAACTCACCGTTAGATTATTATCGGCCAGATCCAAGTGCTTCAGCGAGATGAGTCCCTCGAAGGCACTCACATCCAGCTCGCTCATCACATTGCCCCTCAGGCTCAGGGCCAGCAGCTCCTTCAATCCCTCGAAGCTATCGTTCCGCACAAACTCCACCAGATTGTCGGACATGTCCAGGCTCTTGAGGGAGTGCAGGTGCCAGAGATTGCTGGCCGGGACGTCCAGCAATCGGTTGTTCCGGAAGACCAGCACCTCCAGCGTGGGCATGCCCTTGAAGGAGTTGTCCTCCAGACTCACGATATTGTTGTTCGTGAGGTCCAGCTCCACCAGCGAGGCCAGGTCGCTGAGGGCCGTGGGGTGCACTGTCTCGATCCGGTTGAAGCTGAGGTCCAGCAGCAGCAGGTTGGTCAGTCCCTTGAAGGCGTGCTTGTGCAGGGAACTGACCAGGTTTCGACTCAGGTTCAGCGTCCTCAGCTCCGACTGGTACTCAAAGTTCTTGGAGCCCAAGGTCTCTATAATGTTCTGCGACAGATCCAGGATCTCCAGCTTCATGTAGAAGGGCAGCGCGTACTCCAGGTTGCGGATCCGGTTCAGCGTCAGGTTGATGTACTTGGTCTCCGGATTCAGCTGGATGGGCACGTCCTCCAGGGCGGCGTCCACGCACAAGGCCCGGCTGTTGGTCTCGCCGCCCAGGCATTGGCACTTCGAGGGGCAGAAGGCCAGGGCCTCCAGCGGGAGGAGCAGCAGCAGCAGCAGCGGGAGCAGCACGGGGATGGCTCCACTTAGCCATGGTCTACTGCTCCTTGCAGCCACTCCTGTTGCGGCGGCGTGTGTGCGGTGGGCCATTATGTGTGTTGAGTCCTAGCAGGTCCTCGATCCTTGTTTGCTGACCAGTTTGCGGTGCCCGAATGTTACCACCAATGCGTGTTGGACATCCTTGGGCTGCTACTGAAGGGGCTGCTCTGCAAATGGGAATGGGAAGCAAGTTCGATTAATTAATTGCAAGTTTCTGAGGCCACATAAGTTAATAATTTGGAGTTAATTAATGCAGGTATTTTATGCCAAAGCAACAGCTGCTGCGAGTCACAGATCTCTGATAATTATCGGCAGACTGGTTGGGGTTTTAATTAATAAAGCAATAAATTAAATATGAACGAAATTTTAACATCAACTCGGTTAAAGGTAAATGTAAATGAGACGGAAATGCAATGTATCTTTGCGGTTGCATCAGATTTATGTTTTTTTAAACGAATATAATTTTCCTTATTTTTAAACCTCATTTCAAGGATGTGGTAAGAATTAAAAATGTGTTTGGACGCAATTATAATGATTAAAAGCATTTAAATAACTACATTTAAAAGCAGTAAGCTAGCTTTAGTGATGTATTCACTCAAATTAAAGACCCAGAACTCCCTCCTATTTATTTCAGCCACTCAAGTATCTCTCCCATCGAATTAGCGAAAGGGGAATATACTTAAAAGGACTCTCAGCGACTGCTCCTTCTTTTCGCACCTTTTTTCCGGGCAAAAGAACCTGAACCTATTCTCTGTTATTTTTTTGCCTGGAATTCGGGAAACTTTTGGCGGCACTGCAAGATTTATGTGCATAAGTTGGTAGCTAATATTTCATAAAAGTCGAGACGCAGACAGAGCCCAAAACTGAGGCTGAGAAATGGAGAGCCGCTGGGAGAGAGGGGGGAGAGAGAGAGGGTTTCTCTCGGCGTTAACTTTTTTGTGCTGACAACTTTGCATTCGAAGTTGCTGACTACCCCAGACAGGGCCAGAGAGGGCGTCGAGGGCGTGGAGCTAGTGGCTAGGCCCAAGTCGGCTGCATTTTATGGTTTATAAGTTTTGCATAATGCAGTCAGTCGGACCGTCTAATAGTTATGGCCATGATGAGCTCCACCGCAAAGGGAATAATGGCAGCAGTGGAATAGGATTCTGAAATGCTGAATATTCATGAAAGCTGAGAATTCTGGGAAATTTCATGCCAAATATGGTGGGCAATATTTAAAAATATCTCCTAATATTTGGACTTGAATAAACTATATTTAAAGTAACTATGGATGCTCTAATTATTAACCTAATATAGACCTAGTTACCAGAAAAGTCCACTTAAACTTGTATTAGAATGCCATATTTAAATGTAAACCCAAGCTGGGCTTCATGTGGGATTCTAGGGGGAAATGCAGTCTGAGTTTAAGGTAGCATACTTTTGGGCTGCCACAAATCGAAGTCTCCCTTGCAACCCCGCTGCCAGTGGCAAACAAATCGCATTTAGCTGACTTAAATTACATATTTGCCCAGCGGCAACACTCAATTAAGTAATTAACAAATTACATAGGGAAAGGATGGCCGGGGGGACAGCTATTCATTCAATTCCACTTGCGAGTGCCTGTCTCTCAGGCTCTGATTTGCATACAAAGGCTGCACAATGGCAGCAGACTCCAGCACACACACCCCCGCACACACACCCACCTACACTGCGAACAATGGCCCTAACTAGCTGTAAAACAAATAATAAAGGGCAAAACGCAAACTTTTGAGGTTTCATAATGTCAACAAAGAGTGGAAAGCTCACAAACGCACACACAGAAGAGCAGACTCGGGGAGAGAGTGAGTTTCCTGTGGCTCTGGTTCATATTTTACGCTTCAATAAAATTGGTGAAAAAGTCCGAGCTCCTCCGCGCTCCTCCGCGCTCCTCCTCTGCGGGGAAAAGTGAAAATTGTGAAAAATTCACTCCCGTGTGAATTATTAAGTTTCACATGGCAGTTGCTCGCCGGTTTGTTGTTTTCTTCCTTTTACAGAAAAATATATACGTTTGAGGGGGCCGCGTGTGTGTGAGTTTGTGTTTGTTTGCGAAAAGCACACAAAGTTTTTAATAAACTTTCGCACGCCAAGCGAACTCAACTTTGAACCCCCCAAAAAAGAGGGGAAAAGGCGCACGGGCGGAGGCCTATAAGTGGCCAAGAGGGGCTGCACTCGCACACAGCCATGATTTCATTGTGGCAAATATTTTGAAGGCAACTGGGGGCGGAGGAGGCCGCTACGCAGTTGATTGTTGGCCCTGGTTTTTGGGGCTTGTCAAAGGCCGCCAACAAGTCGAAAGTTTGCGGCCTGCACTTTGAGTGCACGAGCCGGAGAGAGATCGAAGCGGGGCTGCTTTTAATGAGTTAATTAAATGAAAGCCAACTAGAACTGGGCCGGAGAACTGCGGGAAAGAATCTGATATTATGTGCTTTGTATTTTGGGGGATTTTAATACAGAAGCGGCAGAGAGTCCTTCGGAATATATATAGAGCGTTCGCGGGACATACACATCGTTGATGGACAAACTCAGGCTTTATAGAAGGTGTGTTAGATTATAAACATCTTATACATGGATCCAAATCTAAGCTCTATACATCAAACACAAGCAAAACATATTAGTAAATATTTATAAACAGCTTTAAACTGTCTTTCCTTCTCCCTTATTAAATTTATTAAGAACTCGGTGCCGAAAATATATTTTTTAATAAACGTACATTTCTTTTTAGCCAAAAAGACTCTCTTCCTTTCAGGGCTTACAACTTTAAGCTGGCCATAATCAGAGATTTCCCCTGGTGGATTTTCTCCCCTCATTTAGGCTTGTCGCTGCCCAGGTACATCCTGTTGGCCCCTACTTCCGCCATATTCATTCGGTTTATGACTGCAGCTAAACCAAAAATCCAATCAACAAAGTTGTAGGTGCTCTCCGGGACAGTTTCCCCAGACACACACACCGTGAAATTCCACCTCCTCTTCAGTTTTATAAGCTTCATTTAATTATATTGACATTGTTGGAGTCTGTGTATATCTTCGCTTCTTTTTGGCTTGGTTCAGGTGAGCTTGTTTCTGGGAAAAGGAGCTCAGGCAGTGACACCCGAAACGAGCCGGCGCAGCTTCCTCTTATCCCACGTTCCTCATTTGAACTTAAATGCCATAAAAATGGGAAAATAATGCCGGAGCGAGGAGCGAGGAGCGCGGAGCGGAGGAGTCGGAGCCGAGCAACAAATGCTGATAATAGAAATAGCGACGACTTTCCGGGAAAAGCAGGTCCTGCCTCTGCGCTCCACGCATAAAGTTTGCACATAAATTTTCCAGCAAGGAGAACCGCTGAGCACGCCATTGACTTTAAAGGCCACAAATGGCAATCGGGGGAATTGCCGGGTCACCCGGGAGGCGAGCTTTCCGAGAATCCGAGGCGAGGTCAGGGCTCGGGAGCCACCAGACCAGGGAAGGTGGCAGTCAGAGGGTCGGCGAGCGGCAATCAAAGGTGAAAAACTTCTGTGAACTATGCGGAGAGAGCACACAAAGTCAATATTAATATTCACTTAGGTGGCACCGTGGGGGGAGGGGCGGGTCGGGGGTGGCACTCTCTGACTGACAATGGCCAGGAAAAAAGGCAAATGCCAAGCAAATTGAAAATGCGACGAAAAACGTGAGATGCCGTCTCGCACTTCTCTGCACAGAGGAAAAAATAATCTTAATTGAGCGAGGGAAATTCAGGAAAAATAATTGTTGAAGAAAATAATACTTAACTCTTAGTTAGATATACAATAAATAGTATTTTTCAAGGGAACTAGTAAGAGAATATTAAATTCAAGTATAGTATCCTCTTATTGAAGGTTTACTTTACATCAAACTTTTTTCCTTGTCTAAATAGGACTTGGGTTCTTCGATTTATTTTCATTTCAATATTTACTTGTCTTGTTTCATATTATTGTTTATAAATTTATAATAATAAATGTTGTATTATTCCAATACCCCAGTTCCCTTAGGTTCCCGAAGTCTTAGATCAAAGTTAGTCACAAAAATCCTTTCCAAAACTTAGTGTGCACATTATTATGTGACTCTTACAATGCAGAATATTTTGTAAATAACGTAAACTAAAGCTTGAAGATTTCAAATTTTTGTTTAATAAATTTCCAGATATCTGTACTTCGTTCTATAATTTTTTCTCGGTGCAGCAACGTGCCCGAGTGCGTTTATTTTTATCAAGATTAGCATTTGCTCCTCTTCCCCAGACTGTGGTGGGCCTCGGCCTCCTCGACTGGTCCCTCCTGGTCTGGCTGCCCCGCCGCCTCCCCCCGGACTTATTGGAGGGCAAACACAGGGCGAAATGCAAAACAAAGAAATGAATTCCCAGATTTTGCACGCACAAATTGTCTCCGGCGGCCGGCTGAGTTGTTCCCCGGCGTTCGCCATCAAAGATGAATTGCTGTTGTCACCGCAGTGCAGTGCAGTGTCCCCCACTTGGCAGAGGTTTTCCCACTGCTTTTCCGAGGCCTTCTGGCAGCATTTTCCATCCCAGTTCACGCATAATTAATGCAATTGTGCTGCTCCTCGCTTGGCAGCCAAATAAGAGTTTTGTTTAGTTTTCGGTCGGACTCTGGTGACAAAGTGAGTGGTCTAAGTTTGTTCAATTAGTGGCTGCCAAAACAAAAAAGTGAGGATGGGAAACAGCGAAAAATGTGTCCTGGTAAAGTGCATTTTTGGCAGAAAAATAAGTTGTACTTTGCATTTGTTTAATAAATAAATAAATAGGTGTACACTTCAAGCATAATTTACATATTTACATTACTCGTGCCAGAAACCTAAATAAAGTTAAAGAGCAATATTCCTATATATATATACTTTCCCGACTATTAAAACAAAAGCTCTTTAGCTTAACTCAGACTAAAAACGGTGCCAAAACAAAGACTTAAACAAAAAAGGGAATTCATCAACTAAAACTGCAAATGCTGGCCTGGGAAATGGCAAACTTTGCGCACATGTGATACGGCACTCGCCTTTGGCCAAGAATTTTAATTTAATTTAGTTTTTTCCCTTTTTTTAACACTTGCTTGATTTGCAACCAAAAAAAAAACAACAGAGGAGCGGCAGCAGCAGGAAAATGGCTTAATAACCAAGAGACCGGAGGCAGCAGCTCCACACACACACACCACATTACTCTGGATGAGAAGGGAAAAACTGCCTGCGTTTCCCGGGCATTTTCTCCTATTTCCTCCCTAGTTTCCCCCTGCTTTCCACCGAATTTGCAGACGCCGTGGCAGACGCCAGACGAGACGCCATGCGGCAAAATAAAAACCAAAAATACAACAAAACACTCGAGCGAGGTATTTAAAAATATATATATTCCCCCTCGTTTTATATACATATCTGTCGCTGTGTATATGTCATTTCGCCGAGTGGCCGGAGAAGTGAGGGAAATAATGCGACAATTGCATTAAGTCTACAAATGCTGGCTGAAAAAAAGTGGAAAAAAGGAGTGGGGCTGCCAAATGAAATATTTTATCTCTGTATGCAGCTCCTCTGCTGCGGTGCACTAAATGTTTAAAATGGTTTAGAGATCCTTAACTCGTTTTTATTGTGCCGTGTTATGGCCAGGATAAAGTTGAGTTAGTGGAGCACAGAGGCGCAAGTGAGAGAAGGGCGAAGAGCTTAAGCCCCAGATGATATAGAAGCAAGCTCTCAAGACTTAATCTTTATGGGGCACAGATAAAGGGGAGAAATAAAACTGGAGATTGGCAAAATTAGGAAAATAGAAACGATGGACTTTAAAGAAAAAATCAAGAGGGTAAATAATGAATGTACTTAATTGCCTGTATTATTTATGATAATAAACCGAATTAAATCAATACCTTGTTCCTTTCCAGCTCCCTTAAATTCAGTCACCAACGAACTACATTTTCCCCTTAAATATTCAAGCCTTTACCTCTGGAAATCGCTCATACGCCGCGTCGGACGTTCTAAAAATCGATATTTTTTCGGGAAATGTATATGTAACCAGGAAGGAACAGTACAACGCACTTTGCGTTTTGGCTGCTGCCCCGAACGGGGCACAAAAAAAGGCAGAAAATAAATGAGGCAGTTGGAGTAAAAAAATAAAAAAGGAGGCGCCACTCACAAAAAAAGAAACTTTGGGCCACTGGCACAATAATTTGGCACGCAAACCTTTTTTTCGTGCACACACACAGCGACGTAAATAAAAAATGAAGTGAAATACATTTCGGGAGTCCCAGTCCCCAGCCAGTGGTGTGCACATTAAAAAATTGCCAAAGTCACTACAGGGATAGAGCGGAGAATGCTTTTGGAAAGGGATAAGGGATAAAGGGGACATATCTGGATTTTGGGGCAGGTCCCTTTCATAGTTTGCTTTGCGGATAAACATATAACAATTAGAGTCCTGCTCCGCCGGCGTCTTTGCTTTGTTGGATTGCTCACTTGGGGCTGCTGGGTCTAGAAGGGGTTACATGGGGGCAGCTCCAGGTCCTGCTCGGCGCCAGTTAAATATTTGAGTAGATTCCATATTTAATTCACTCTGAGGGAGTCCCGGTTTGGTGCTCCTTTTTCGGACGGAGGAGGGCTATGCAAATGAGCTCCACAATTTGGGTCAAAGTTCAGGGAGTGGGCGTGTCGCTGCTCGGGGCGGATATTTATGGGGGCCATATGTGTGTGCCTGAACTGAAGTCGGACCCCGGATAATGTGAGTGGGTCAGGTCGGGAAATATATAGCTCTGAGACAAGAGCATATAACAAGCGGAGAAGTCGAATTTAATGTGGCAGAAAATTAAGTTGTGAATGGCAGAGACCCCAAACTTTATGCTCTTTTCTTTTGCCTCAAATCTTTCCCAACTTTTCACTTGCACAACGCACACACTCGCCTATTAGAAGTTCTTGTCACTAAAGCATAAGTTCCACATATTTTCAAAGGGTTAAAATGATTTTAGCCCCAACCCCAATGGCAAATATGTTGTAAAAATTTTTACAGTCAACAAACATAAATTAATTTAACAAATGAACAGAACCGAACAGAAAGAATCCCCGGAATTTAACCTGAGCACATAAATTTTATTTTCCCCGCCGCCAGCCCAAGATTTTCCGGCGGGGAAAACAAATGTTCATTAATATGCCAGACACATCTAGAGCAGGCTCGCAGCAGGGGAAAACGAAAAAGAAAATGGGGAAAATAACAGGGACAAGGCATTTTGGAATATTTATTAATTGGCAGCTAAATAAGTGGCGAGAATTAACATGTTAATAATTTTATTGGAACGAACAGGGGCAACAGTTGGGCAATGGAATTCTCATAAACAAAAATGTGGCAATGTTTTCCTTTAGAAAAATGTCAAATTAAATAAAGAAAGCAAGGGGGAATAATGGAATAAGCATTCTTTAACAAATTCACAAAAAAACTAATGGAACATTTTGCAGATTCCCTAAAATGTCATATAATAAATTAGGGAAAGAATTTTGAAGAACTCTCCTTCTACACAAACTGAGAGCATTTAAGGCCAGCTGTTGGCGCACAATTCTGGTTAAGTGTTTTCCAGCCACGCCCCCACAAAGTGGGCGGAGTTCGGGGGTGAAAGTAAAAGAAGGAAGAAAGGAAGACCTGAATTCATTGCCTTTTAATTGCAGCTGGCAGCGAAAAACCAGACGGAGATTTTTCGGAACTCATCGATTTTCGGGGGGCGTTTGACTCTGTTTTATTTTCCCCAGCTTTTCTTTCAATTTTCCGTTACACACACACATATATATATTCGATTGTTAATTGAATGGCGACGGCCCAGTTGAAAAATGGGCTTGACTCCTGGCCACCTGTTGAGCTCGGCTTGAGTGATTTATGGGACTAGGAACTGGGGACTTTAGAAGGGGAAATGCTGACTCCCTTGAGTAGAGTTAATTTTGGAATGGAAAACCCGAATAAGGAAGCTCTGCTTCCTAAAAAGCAGGTGAATCGATTTAAACCCTTTGAACATACGAGCTTCCACCAAGCCAAGGCCCCTGCTTTTATTCCCTATTTCTGGTAAAAATAAATCAAAAGCAAAATCAATGAAAATCAATGAACAGACCCGAAAAAACTGTGCGCAGCAATTTATATTTATAGCAGGGAACCACAAAGAGGTCCCTGAATAAAGACTGGTAGGATCCTTTGGCACACGCGAGTGTGCGGCGCCTATAATTGAATTATTTTACGCATAAAATTTATTTATTCACGATGCTCGTATGTGGCATTCCCCTCGGACTGTGGAGGGAAGCACGTAAATGTAATTTAAATTTACTTAGTGGGAACAAGGGCATTGCCAGGCAACACGGGCATATTTGATGGAGTAATATGTTTCCGAATGCCGAAGGAAATCGGCTTATTTCTGTTGACTTTCCGAGCGAGTTCGAGAAATACTTGTGTGCTTTTTAGAGCAATCCCTGTGGAGACTTGTTGCTCGCCTTTTGGCCCACATCCTCCTGACTTTGACACGGTTTTAATTAAATTTTTGTCAAAACTTTCGCTAAGGAACTAGAAAGCAGCGGAAGTGGAGACAGAGAGAAAGCAGGAGAAACTGCTGGCTGGCGGAGAGTCTCTGGCCCTTAAAGCGTTTTAGCAGCTCTACATTGTTTGGACTTTGGACTTTTTACTTTTACTTTTACTTTTACTTTTGCCGGGCTTCCCAGTGCCCAGTGCCCAGTCCCTCATTTCCCTATTTACCTTTCAGTTTCCTCTTTGCATTTTTTGTGCGGAAATGGAAGAGCTTTTGGCAAATTTCAGAGCTCCGTTCTGGCATTTCCGCGTTGCATTAAAGCCAGCACCCACCCTTCTCTGGCCGAGATTCTGGTCAGGAAATTTGATGGAAAACTTGTTTAAGTCGGGGCAGGCCTTCAACAGGTGAGCCGGGCCGCAAAATTGGCTTTATACGGCATTTCCCGTCGAGTTGAGGCAGGGAATGGGTCTGAGATCGGTAATTGGAACTCACCTGGCTGCGGATGACGATGGAGTGTCCTCCAGTGGGAGTCGGTCTCTCTGTCTGCCTGGCTGGCTGATGGCAATTATAGCATCGTTCTGGAAAAACATAAGAAAATCTAGGTCAGCTTATAAGGAGAAGTTGAGCTTACACTGAGGAGGAAGCGGGAAAAACTCAAGCCTTTCCCCTTTTCCGGTACAGCTGTTTCGCATGCCTCTGATAACTCCGATAACTTTATCGATTGTTCAGCCCGCATCTCTCTATCCCTACTACTTGTGGCGCCCCTATCGGATGTTTTTTGGAACTAATTTGGGTGTGTGTCTAAATTAAGTTTGTCCTAATTACAGGACGATCCTCAGGTAAGTGTCCAGATTAATTATTTCCCCATTTACAGATCGTCCTAGGATGTTTTTTTGGGTGTGTGTCTAAATTTATTTTGTCCTCACTACAGGACGAACCTCAGGTAAGTGTCCAGATTAATTATTTCCCCATTTACAGATCGTCCTAGGTAGGTGTCTAGAATAACATTTTTCTCCCATGTGCAATGCTCGCCGGTCGAGTGGTGTCCTTATCATTATGTTAAACCTATGTATATATACACTTTGACATAATTTAATTCTGATGTGCTGCTGCACAGATTTAAAAAATCTAGGTATATTCTGGTTGAACCATATAGTTTCAAATATATTGGAGTATTTATAGAATTTAAATAAGAGAAATATTGAATGAGACTCAATTAATAACTTTACTAATATGAAGA
>VNKC01002960.1:0-53723 GCA_008042775.1 Drosophila pectinifera
CAAGTCAGAGTTAATAATATATAATATCCGAAGACTAAACTATTGAAAAATAAGCACAAAATAAAACAATTGTTCTGAAGGAATAAATTGATAGACCAGCATGCATACTGCAAGTTAATGGACCTGCTCTTAATCCAAAGAGTCATTTTTTTATTCATTCAAATTCAAACGAAAAATTAATACAAGTCAGAGTTAATAATATATAATATCCGAAGACTCTAAACTATTGAAAAATAAGCACAAAATAAAACAATTGTTCTGAAGGAATAAATTGATAGACCAGCATGCATACTGCAAGTTAATCTTCCCTTAATCCAAAGAGTCATTTTTTTATTCATTCAAATTCAAACGAAAAATTAATACAAGTCAGAGTTAATAATATATAATATCCGAAGACTCTAAACTATTGAAAAATGAGCACAAAATAAAACAATTGTTCTGAAGGAATAAATTGATAGACCAGCATGCATACTGAAAGTTAATGGACCTGCTCTTAAACCAACGAGTAATTTTTTTATTCATTCAAATTCAAACGAAAAATTAATACATATAATATAAAAACCAAAAAGGATAAATATATATCCGGCCAACAAAGCCCGAATTTTAAAACAAGAAATAAAATAAGAGGATATGAAAGAGTATGCTCTAGAGAATTCAACGCTTCCCATCTCGACCATGTCCCTGTTAGCAGATCCCAATACTTCTGCTGGAGTCGCAGTGACACAAAATAACAGTGGAATACATTATAAAACAATTCAATAAATAAAAAAATAAAAAAGAAAACAAAGAAAACATTTTTGGTCAGGTTGTTCAGCCTAAGGCAGTAGGTAATGGACTGCGAGTTCCACAGGACAGTCGGCTGTTTATATAGTACTCCCAGCAGTGTGACTGAATTTCTTTGTTAATTAATAATTATATTCGCAAGAGGTGTTACCAGATGAGCATTGTCTGGAAAAGTGATACATATGGAAAAAGTATTGGAAAAGAAAATAAGCAGTACTGTATACCGAAAAAGGTGGGAATTAAAGATTGATTAGCGGGCAGGGCTTCTTTAGCTCAACGCATTCATTTAAAAGGTGGGGCATGGCATGACAGAGTTGGATAGACTCCACATGACCATTTCCACTGTACTGTTGTTTCCCGTTAACTTTCCCCAAAAATAATCATATTTTACAGAAATCGCGAAGAAGGCAGTGGGTCAGTGAGGTTTTCCGTTTCTACAATTACAATTCGTGACTTATTTTCTATTTCAGAGAAACTGGTCACATTTATATACCCAAGGGAAATTGTAGCTTTTCCTCTGTTTTCCGCGCCTCCCGTAATTTTCCGGAGATAGAAAATCGCTGTTATCCTCTTGGAACGAATCCTTGCCAGACTTATGGAAAAAGAAACGAACTTCGTCGAACGAACACTAGAGGCGCTAATGGTATTCTTAGGTATTTCATATATGTAAAATGTAAAAATGTAATGTCAATTCGCGATAGGCGGCGCTAATAAAATAATTCCCGAACATAATATGTTTATGTTTAAAATATTATAGAAGTGAATTAATCTGTATTTATCCTTTGAGTCCTTTTAATAGTTCAGCTAATGAACTAGCTAATAAAGACACAGTGGAGTCAAAAGCTTGCAAAGTTAGACATTAGAGGTGGTATTTCCTTTACGCTGCCGCCTTGAAATCGATTCAACTCTGGCTCTTATTGTTCACCCACATAATAATTTATTTATTCAAATTAGAAAAATTTGCGATAATAGTTAATGTTACATTTACAATTATTTCCTTGACTTATGAAGATCATATTCGATATCTGCATAGTGGAGCGGCCCCCTCACTATTTACAAATCATTGCATTCTGTGTATATACATAGACATAGTTATAGATCGCTTATGCAGCCCGATCTTGGGATCATGTATATATATTTATATGTAGGCATTAAATATAAGTATGTGCAATTAATTAAAGTTAGTTTTGTATGAACATTTTACAGTTAGTTCTTAGGGCTAATTTCTATCATAGAATTTGTATTTGCTCGCTGCATTTTGTTAACAAGGATTTCTCCGTTTTCTTTTCTCGTTTAATTTCTCGCCTGTGTCGAAAGCAAAGAGTGGAAACTTTTCAATAAATAATGAAAAACCGCAAATAGAGAGATAGAGCTGCTAGACTTTCAATTGTTTCTCAGCTTTTGTGGCTCAGCCACATATTACATTTGGAGCTCGAGGACTCGAGGACTCGAGGGACTTGAATCCGGCGGAGGGGCAGGGCAGTCGACGCGTTTGCTGGCTGGCGCGATTGTTTTAGAAACAACATCAACATCAACAACAACAACAGTAACAACAACAAAGGCAGGCTGCTGCTAATGCACAAAATCGTTGGGTATATAGTGCTGGGGCTCCACGATCACGCTGGTATAATGGGGCGTGGCCACCACCGCCGCGGCCGCAGCAGCGGCATTAACTGTCTTAAAGCTCTCTGCAAAATCACTGACTACCCTCTGCTGCTGCTGCTGCTGTTGCTGCTGTTGCTGCTGCTGGTGGGGCATGGCGTACTGTTGTTGCTGGTATTGCTGCTGCTGCGACTGCATCCGCTGCTGCTGCTGCAGATGCTGGTGCTCCATCAGATGTTGTTGCTGCTGCTGCTGCTGCTGCTGTTGCTGTTGCTGCTGTTGCTGCTGCTGCGAACTGTTGTCCGAAAAGTAGCTCAGCTCGAAGGTGTGGCTCAGATCGCTGTAGGTGGTCTGCGACGGCGAGGTGCCGTTCACGATCGAGGCATTTCCGGTGGACAGCTGCCGCTCGCTCTCCGAGCTGCTGGAGCAGCTATTCGAGTTGGCCGAGAAGGGGCGTATCATCGAGGTGGCCACATCCACGGTGGCGTCATAGTCGTAGTAATAGTGATTATTGTTGTTGTAGTACAGGTTGCCCGTGGTGGTGTCAGGATACTGCATTTCCGTGGAGTAGACGCCGGAGGAGGAGGCCGAGGCGCTGGACCCGCCGCCGGCACTCGAGGCGGTGCCGCCGCCCACACTGCTGCTGGAGCTGACCACGAGGTCGTTGAGCGGTGGATAGAGCTGGGTGTAGCTCAGGCTGTCGTGGTCCATGCTGGCGGACTGCTGCTGCTGCAGTTGGTGGTGGTGCCAGGCGCCGTTGTTGTTATTGTTGCTACTATTGTTGGCCGAAGAGGGCACGGGTGTGACGGCATTGGGGGGCTGCAGCGGCAGCTCTGGCTCAAAGTAGGGGTCCAGCTTGGGACTGGCACTGAGGGCCAGGCTAACGGGCGTGCCCGGACCCACTGCCTGGCCGCCAGTGGCCACCGCGCACTGAGGCTGCTGCCCCACAATCACCACCACCGGCGGCTGCTGCTGCTGTTGCTGCTGGGGCACCGCCTGCGCTGCCGCCGCCTGGGCCACTTGGGCCGCCTGGGCCGCCTGGGCCTGTGCCGCCGCCGCTGCCGCTGCCTGGGCCGCCGGCGAAATGGGCTCCCGCTTGACCACTCCGGTCTGAATCTCATTCAGCACCAAGTCTTTCACCTCTCGTTCGCTCAGCACGTAGTTAACGCTCACGATGAACACCTCGCGCGAGGATCGCGAGTTGTGCACCAAGGTGGCGTAGGATTGCACCCACACCCAGCCGCCGCCCTTGGTCAGGAAGCGGTAGTATTTGGTGGTAACTTGTCCTTTGTACAGCACTGCAGGGAGGAGAAGAAAGGATCAAGTTTTAGACTCAGGATTCCGCTTTAGTTAGGAGTTGCTCTTACGGATTTGATGGGAGACACGCATGGCCATTATGTCCGCGGCGTGGATGTACTGATACAGCGTCTTCTCGATGAGGTCCTGCGGCTCATAACCGGTTAGCTGCGATACGCTGTAAGCAAATAAAAACAGGCGGCATGAGTGAGGGATCGGGACGCAAGTTTCTCGCTTGTGCAAACAGTGAATGGTCATTGGTTTTGGTTTGTTTTATTTTATTTGGCCGGGTTACTGTTGTCAACGCCAATTCAATTATGCAGAAACAACAAAAAGCGGCGGCAATGGGGCCGCTCTCCCTGAGAATCCTTTGGGGGTTGCTCCGAGCAAAGGGCGCCAGAATGGGACGGCACTAGGCTATGCCATCATGAGGGTAATTGAGTGACAATAATGTCAGACAAAGTGGGCTGGTTTTTTGGCCCGCCAGCAGCGAGTCCTTCTCCCCTCACACACACACACACACTTACACACACACACAGAGAGCAGCACAGACAAAGGAAAATCAAGCTCAAGAGGGAAATGATTTGTTTTCCTTTCAGTCATGTCGCCCCGTCTTGCTTACATTTCCTTTTTAGACATTCTTTTCTTTCTTCTCTCTTTTCCTTTGCTTTTTGTTTTAAGTACTTTGAAAGCATTATCTTTTTGGGGGCGGCTGCTGGGACTTTTTATCGTGGTGTAAAAAAGAGAATTCGGCGGCCCTTTTAAATATTTGCCTAGTGTCGAATATACAGGGTCTTCTTCTATAAGCTAGCACTTTGTTTGGAAACTCAAAAGCAAGGATTTCAGTTTTTTTAACCATTAAATATTTGGTGTTTTATGTTTCTTTTTCTCGCCGCTTTCCCTTAACTTTGAATTAAATTCTTTGAGATGAAGACCTCTTATACTTTGTTATTTTTAAATATTAATATTATGAGACTCCACTTACCGTGCATCGAAGAAGATGAGCTTCATGTCCAGCTTGGCCCGGAACATGAACATGTTCTGGTGCAGCTTGATTTCTGTGATGGCAGAGGAAGGCAGCGAGTGACCGACGGCCACCAGGCCGAGATTCTGGATGAGGCTGCCCTGCCCGTCCCCACAGTCGGGATAGATCCGAGCCTTCAGATAGCCGGAGCAATGTATCACCTATAAAAAAGAGTATTATAATTTAATTAACTATATAATTGAAGTACTAAAATATTCCAAGTCTCATTTTTTAATCCAGTTAACCCGATTACATATTTAAAAATTGTAAACTTTAATGGGAGTATGCTTTTTTAATTAAATGACAAGCAAATAATTAGTATGCCATTAGCCAAAACCCCAATAAATCCATAAAAAGCATTTCCGAGACCCAGCATTAACATTATTGACCCCCCAAGTAGGTAATTTCTAAATTAAGGCTCAAATTTAGGTTTCCTGATCCTAGTTCCTAGTCCTACCTTAAAACCGGAAGTGGTTAGGCCCGCATTTCTCTTGGCCAGCACGCACTTCATCCGCAGGAAGAAGGTCTTCTCGATTTCGATGGTGTGCGAGCCACGATCGTGGCCGTAGGCGGATGGGTGCTGGACGCCATTAGGGCTGCCTATGGGCGTGTGCGTCTGGGCGAGCTGTAGGGAGTTGAGAAAGGCAGCCTGAGGCGTGAGTACAGTGACATGGGTGTGGGAAAGAGACCAGAGTCCGGCAACAGAGAGAGAGAGAGAGAGAAAGCGAGAGCGAGAGAAAGGGCCAACATTTAAAATGTGCCACATTCTTGATTCTTTTTTTAGTATTTGTGCTGTACTCACTGGATGCTGGTTGATGTGCGGATGCAGCGACAAAATGGCATTCATCTCGTCCTGATCGTAGTTGTGAATGTACTCGAATATCGAGTTGCCAGTCAGCTCCACCTGGTAAAGAAAATGATATAGTTATTATAATTGGCATCCACATTCAAGCTGATCTGGAGAGAACTTGGTAAGTTAAAGAGACTGAGATTTAGGCCGCAATTAAACCTTTCCTTCTAGTTTTATTTAAAACCCCCTTTTTATATACAAAGAGTTAGAATTTAAAAGTTAAAATTTAATAGGAAATGTGTGAGAATTTTCTTTTGAGTGCCAATTAGTTGGCAAATGTAAATGAACCGCCTTTATTGAGGCTCCTTGCCCACTTTGGGTCCTGCAACCGCACCATTGACTTGCAAATGCAAGTGGTGGATACAAAAAAGGCAACGTCAGGTGGCAGGTGGCCAGCGGAAATTTATGCGCATAAATCAGGACACAAGAACCCAGGACGAGGAAGACGACAACACTCACCTGGCTAAGGCCCAAATGCACGGAGGCCGTTTCCGAGATGTACATGATTTTGCCATCCGGAGCCACCACGAAGATGAAGCCATCCAGGGTTTGCAGCAGGTGTGAGCCCAGCTCCTTGATTGTAGCGCCGCGTTGCATGGCGGGCGATGAGCCCCAGGCTTCTCCAAGTCCTGCAATTAAATAAATATAAGAAATATAGTCAAGAAGTTAAATTGGTTTTAAATAATACAATTTGGCTTTCAGTTCGTATCGGATCCCAGGCTTAATTCGCAAAATTCCCACCAGCAGCACACACACGGCCGCCCGCCCTACTTGTCACTGCTGACGTCTAAATATTATTCCCAATTAAAGTCATCGAGCGCCTTAGGTGGCCCATTCACAGCCCACTGCCAGTAACCACCCACTGCCACTTCCTCTCGCTCCAGTTCCCCTTCCTTGTCCTGTCAAGTATTGTCCATGTATTGTCATGAATATATACCAGCACTTCCTTCGTTGTTTGTTGCCTATTATTAAAATAATTATTTCAATAAAGGGGGAAAGAAAAGCACAAAACGGCCCGCAACAATGGGAAGCGACACCCACCCCGGGCCCACACCACTCCCCCTCTCCTCTCGAGCAAACCCTCCGCGTCAGCAGAAAATCCCAGCGGCGCACACTCACACTGGGAAAGCGAGAGAGAGAAGGGAGAGAGACTTCCAGGCCGGCTCTCTCGCCGCTCGTTGCTCTATGAGAGCAACAACAGCCGCCATTATGTTTTAGCCTCCCCACACCGCCTCCCCACACCTCCTGGCCGCTGTATAGGATATATCCTCCTGTTTATTGCCTGCCCCTGGTTGAGTGGTTCTTTGCCCGGGATGTCCTCGCAAACGTATGCCCTAGCCAAACAGCGCCGTTTAAACTTGAAAGCTTCCACAAAAGTAGGAGTTAAGAAAGAAAATCAGAAAAACAAAGGGAACATGTCCTGCTGCGAGGACACGTCGAGGTTGGATTATAATGAGCGTGGCGGTCGCGTGGCTGTCAAATATTCCGCATCATTTGCCGTAGCCGCAAGGCGCAGCTCACACGAGAGATGAAAAGCCAAGACCGAGGGCCGGCGACAAATTGAGCGGCAATCAAGTGAGTTTTCCTGCCAGGATGCGGGGAAATACCGAGCGGGGAACTTACCATCGGGAAAGACCTGGCGCATTTTCAAATACGATGTGGTCAGCCGGATGACGGAGGCCTTGTCCAGTTGCGAAGTAATCGCCGCTGGCAGCGGCAGTAATTTGGCCAATTCACAGAACTCTGTGTTTTCCTTTTCACGTCGCGTGCGTGCCGCATTTTTGCTTTTCTCCTTCATGGCACACGTTTTGGCTATATCTGCAAAAAATCGAGAAGACATATATAGTTAGTATGGCATAAGGACTGTAGCTTTAAAAAGTAATCCCAAGACCGACCATGCAATCTGCTCTCGTAGCAATCCTTGCGCACTCTGCGATGGTTGGTCATTTTCAGTTTCAGTTTTCTTTTTAAAATCCTTGCTTAACAGTCGTCCTGTGAGCTGTAGCTCAGATCCCTGCAATCACCTGTTTGCAACTGAGATGCTTTCTCCCCAGCCAAGCAGTTTTAACAGTTTCCGAGCGCAGATCTTGAAAGGATCTTCCGGTGCCTACCTGATCTCCGGAAATCTCGCCATTGGCTGAGCTGCATTTTACCTGTCAGGGCAATTGACCTTTCGCAAGGCCTCTAATTCGGGCCAGATCCCCTAGGGAGAATGGCAATGTAGCTGCCGTCTCGCTCGACCTGACTTCTGCATTCAACAGGTTGACTTCTGGCCACCACAGGAGTTTGACTTCTAACTACATATACATATTATTCGTCTATGTGCCTCCGTCTAAGCACATAGGACACAAATGATGTCCCACACAGACTGGCACACACACAGGACGGAGGAGAGGCTAGGAGGTGACTCCATATATATCTGGGATGACCCACAGTCAGCATCCTGCCATTGATAGTTCCCGAACGTGATTTTGGCGCAGTTTTTGGCAAATTCCAAATCATGCGAACTCCTGCTGCGCTTCACTCCCATTGAGTCGCCTTCCTTTACCATTTTAAGGAACTTGCGGGCAAGGAATTCGCACGTAATTACAGGCTTATTGACATAGGTCACGTAGCTCTAAATCAGCCAAGTATGCACCTATCTACCTAATATAATAAAGCCTCCTAGATTGGCTATAAGTATTTCCCATTACAAAGACTTCCAGGAAGGGGATATATCCCTTAACTGGGCCACTTCCGGAGTTCAATAAGTCCTTAACTTTATAGCACAATTAAATTAATGGTTGGGTGAAAATCTTAGAGCTAGGATACGATTTTCAAGCCACTTAAAATATGCTCTGTGAAGTACTAGAAGTTCTTTAAGTATTATCAACACATACATTAACCAATTGAATATTGCATATATTTATTAGGTACTTTATATCAGAACTACGATCAGCTTAGACCTGATTCCATAAATCTTTTATATTTTTTTGTGCGGCAACCCAAAAGTGAAACATTTGTCAAAAGGCAGAGATTGAGGGAATTGCCGGCATCCGCTACACATTTCACAGGAGCAACAGATTTGCTAAACGATCATAATCCTAAAGAATATTCCGCGCTAATCCGCAACGCAAATGTGACAACATGCGCGTCTGAAGAGAGGTCGCTGGTCGTTCCCCTTTCTCTATATAGGAAAGAGAGCAGGAAAAATAGGGAAAAACGCAGAGGCGTTTCCATTTGGGCCGCGATTATTATAAATGACTCGACCCGCGACAGGAGCTAACCGAGGGCTGGGCATGAGAGCATGTGGTGGAAATAGTGCCTTATAATGGGATAGTTTATGGGCAGTAAGTGGGTCAGAATTATACAGGATAGTCAGCCTTCTTTGAAATGCACAATTCAAATATATATACAGCCATGAATATGGGAAGATTGAATGATATATAAGGCAATTTCATTATCGCAATTATGATAGAACGAAGGACAGAAAATTAAGATTGTAGAAACGGAAATAATTGACAAAACCCGGTCGGTACTATTTACAACAATGAATTTCTATGACTTGAGCTTAAAATTATGGAATTTTTTTATTAAAACCTAACACTTTATTTATTAAAACAAATGATGGTAAAACATTACTCTCTTTCTGATATTTTTCTGATATTAATTTTATGATATTATGAACAAATTATGTTTTAAATTAGAAATATTCTAAAGCTCAGGTAAAAATGGCAAGGTTGCCTACATTTCGAACTTCCAAAAATTTCCTTTTCAATGCATATTATTAATATGTGGTAAATTAAACATTTGTTCTAAATAAAAATATATATAGTTATTAAACTTTGTGATATATATTCTAAAGTTCTGGTAAGAATGACCAGGATGCTTGTTTTTCCAATGCCTGATATTAAAATATTTATAAATAATATAATGTTCAATCATTATCATTTTCTGAATTGAATTAATTGTAGAGAAGTATTAATGACTTGAGCCTGACTGCAGTCTTATATTTTCCCAAATATAAATTGTTAAAAATAATTCATCCATCCAATTGCCAGAGGGGAAGTGTACTTAGCATACCGAAGCCGGAGAGCATGTGAAAAGCGGGCAACTCAGGGCTCTCTTCCCGGAAAGCGAATAAAACTCAAACTCATGCTTCGAATAGCAAATCAATGAACCGGATCTCAGACCCAGTCCCTACCTCCGCCCGCCAACTTGACCTTAATCTTACGGGCAGGCCACAGCAATACAACATAAAGACAAATGGGTAAAAGTTTAAAAATAAAGTCAACTCAAATATTCACACTGAACTTGAACTACAGAGACGTGCGTGGGGAGAGGGAGTGAGCCGGAGGAAGATGCTGACTGCGTAGGGACAGCAGGCTGGAAGTTTCCCACGCTGTGGAAACTGGCAACTGGCAACTGGAAAATGGAAACTGGAGAGTCCATAAAGCCATTAACGAGACACTGGACGCTGGGCCGATGCTAATGTGGGTGTTGCGGGCCCGGCGCTGTTCTTCCTTCCTCCGATCCCAGGTCGGATCCTGCTGCTGCTACTTCCCATAAGGACGACGAGCCACAGGTATGCAATATGCCAAAAACACTCGGTTCTCACGCTAGAGCGCAGGGATCGGGGAATTTCCAATCGGCCAATTGATAACCAGACGGGGAAACACGGCCAAAAAGCAGCACATGTCCTGGAAGTGTGAGAAACTTCCTGATAGTCAGGTATATGCTCACGGCACCGCACCGAGATTCCCATGCACCTTCGGCTGCCTAGCAGCCTGGCCTATCAGGTGGGAAGCGTGGAAAGCGGAAAACTCGCCATACGCTTTAAATGTGCGTAACATATGCCAGGGCCAAAACGATAAGAGCTCCCTATGCTGCGGCTTCAGCCAAAAATAATCAGTTACGCTCAGAGAAAATCGAAGAACTAAATTGTTTTAATTGGTGAGAAATATAATAATACTTTGTTAATTAAATACAGATCTTTTTCTCTGGTTTTTACCTTTTTATATGATCCTAGGTGTTTCCCTTAATATTATTGAAATTTCTCAAGAACCACTAAGATATATGTTCTTCTGACCTCTAACATAACTAGCATTCTAAGTACTCTAATGCCACATTGTCTTGCTATATGTTAGTTGCTTACTTTCTCAATTTCCTTACCCTTCTTTTCGCTCAGTGCCCTTTAATGCCCCGCTCCCCACTCTCCTGGTCGTCGTCCCTCGTTCCCCGTGTGTTTTCCCAACGCACATGAAGTTTTTATCTTGAAACAACAGTCGACGTCGCGACACTGAAGGGGCAGCCTCCCTCGAAATGGGTCGCAAATTTTAATGCTCAGCTCGCGCTTAATTTTCGGATTATAACCCGTAGAGCAAACAGCGGCTAAGGACACCACCAGGACCAACCGTATCCGCATCCGGATCCGGACTCTTGCCTCCGTACATTAACCCAATTTCAATATGCTTTTTGATTTGTTTGCGCGGCACTTTAACATTATCAAACAAAAGTTTGTACAATTCGAGGGGTGTGTTCTCCGGCTGCGTGTGTGTGTGTAGGGTGTGCGGGGGGTGTTGGGTGTTGTGTGCTGGGTGCCGGGTGAGGGTGTTGGGCGTGCGTTTTTAATTGCCTGCAATAACAAGTAACGACGGCCATAACAACAACAGCCGCACCAGAGGCAGCACCAGCTCCGCAATCTCAGAAGCGAGGCAACAAAGCGTTGGCTTTGTTTTTGGTTGCCCAAATCCGCTAATTGCGCACAGTTGTCGCTCGTTGGTTTTGCCGCCGTTAAGACTACGCTCTTGGCCCTTTTATGGCGCCATAAATTATGCAAAGAACTGCCTATTGATTAGCATAATGGTTTAAGAGCAAAGAATTAGGCAAGGATTGCTTTTAGAGATCCAAGAGTCTGAAGAGTTTGGAAAAAAAATCGCATTGCCTCCTGGATATGAAATTGGGTGATAAAGCAACAGTCGTTTTCTGGCTAACCATTTATGATTTAACTGGAAGTTAATTCATGTATGTTATAATATAATAATTATATGTATTTTTAATTATATATTAAACAGAAAGAAAGCCTTATGTTCAAGGATTATTATCCCATTAGTTTAGAAGCCTTGAACGTATTTCAAAATGTATCTAAAGGAAAAGAAGTAATATTTATAAACTAAATTTTGAGTGGTATTGATTCAACTTAATGTTTCACATAAAATGCTAAAGCATTTGGTTTCAACTTTGGTTTCATAATTTGAAAAATATGTTCATTAAAATCTATTCACTCAGTCTGCTTATTATTATTATTATTATATTTATTCAAGTCCACCAAGTTAATCTGTGATTTTACTAATTTAATATGAATGAAAATGGATAATAAACCTACCTCTTTATACTCTAATGCTGATTAAAAAGGCTTTACTTTATAAATAAGACATATAAATGTGAGTTTCCTATGTAATATATTCTATAAAAATAATTACATATTGTCTACGATTTTTGAGAAATTTGAACTGAAAGAGGCAACTGAAAAGGCTATCAAATATTTTGAAGGTATAATTGGTAATTATAATTGGATAAGAAACTACACTTTTTTAAATTCCTAAATTTGTGTGCATGAAATGCAATAAATAGCAATACAAAATAATAATACATAATCCAATAATAGTGCATCAGTTACAAATCCCAAAATAAACACTAATAAACTATTTGTGCGTTGTGCTTTTGTAAATTTGAGCTTGAACGCCTCCACAATACCCAGACACGACAATTCACAGCATTTATTTAATATTAATCCGACCAATTATGTTGTGTGTGCGGTTTTTATAAATCAAAAGCCCTGGAGTTGTACTAGGACCCACACTCGGACCGACAACTAAGTGAAAGCAAACAACATAGAACACATTCGATCCGTCTGACCAAAGCCATAATCGTAATAATAATCAACCAACACATCATAATCGCAGTATTCATTACACTATATTTTCAAAAATAATTATGCATGTATTTTATTTGTATTTGTTCAACAAACACAGCCAGAGCTCCCGGTTCACAGCTTCCAGCTCGGCATTAAATGGGGGGAAGCCGGCAAGGGGCGGCGGCAAACAGCCAGAGCAAATACGCAAAGCGATGAGGCGTTCAAAATGCGAAAGTAAACTTTCAAATGAAAAAAAAACAACAGCAACAATAATAACAACAACAAATGCAAGGGGAACAACAAATACGGCAATACGGCAGCGGCGAAATGTGTACCAGGAGCAACAACAACACTACAATGGCAGCAGCAGCCAGCTATAAATACGGAAAATCTCGGAAATATCACGTAAAATCGATCAACAATACAAACTTGCAGCCAAATGGTCGGTCCCCGGCCCCCATAGACCATAGAACAATATAATACCAATACCCAGCACCGTTCCAGTCCGCTCGCCATTCCAC
The DNA here is from genome assembly GCA_008042775.1 of Drosophila pectinifera. Taxonomy (NCBI): domain Eukaryota; kingdom Metazoa; phylum Arthropoda; class Insecta; order Diptera; family Drosophilidae; genus Drosophila; species Drosophila pectinifera. The sequence continues at coordinate 12,972 of VNKC01002960.1, forward strand.
TCTGCCTTTGGAAAACCATCCGCCGCTTCCAAGGGCCACGGCCCCGGTCCCGGTCCCGGCCAAATCGATAATCATATTTCCATAGCCGACCGGGCCAACAACAACCCTTCCTTCGGCCAATGCACACACATATCCGACCTCACCTACGCGTAAATACCCAAACACCTCCATTATCACTTACAGCTCGTCGAGGTGCCAGGACTTGACCGAGCCGCGTCTCATTGTTGTCATTGTTGGCCCGCTGTCGGTACGTGATGTTCGCCATAAATTTGAATTTGATTTCCAAAACAGCAGCGCCCTGTTGGACTTGGGAGCTACGCTGCCAGCTACCAGCCACCAGCCACCAGCGGCTACCAGCACTCACGGTGGACACTGATCAAATATTCCACGTGGCACCTGGCAAATAGACCAACCTAGGGACTGGCATGCAAACATGTTACACATGCCTGCTTCTGATTCACTAAATGAAAAGCAGAGCAAAGGCATAGTAAGTCTTTAACTGGTGTGTTTTTTAAATTATTAAACATTCAATGATTATTATAGGAGCCTGATTAGGATTCTAAAATCCCTTTGCAGTAAACTTATTTATTAATAAGTCCTTGACTAATCCTACACCACTTTTAAGAAATTTATTAGACACATTGCTGCCCTTAGCTTAAAGAAGTTTTAGATTTAGATTTATATATATATATATCGGCTTATATATAAAAATTGGAATCATTCCTATAAAATCTCTGCGAAATTAATGGACCCCTCTGAAGGGTTAATGGAGTTTCTTTTGGTCTTGTATTTCAAAACAAAAGTTAAATGCTAAGCCTTTAAAAAGACATTTATTCAAAATTTGTTTCAAATTTTGAAAATTATAATTTATATAAATAAATATGAGATTCTTTCCACCTTGAAAATGAAATAAATCCTGACACTGCTAACAAGAAGTCTACCCACATTAAGGCCAAGTTGTTTGCCAGCATTTCACCTGAAATTTCCAAGTACGAATTCAGCGGCAAAATGCTTTAAAACCTAAAAAAAATATTACTGAAGAGGCTTCCTAGCTGGAAACTAAAACATAACTAAAAAGCCAGTTGTTTGCCTTTGATCTTTGAGTGATTATGGCCTAAAAGTCACGGCGAGATTTGTGAGGATTAAATCAGCCGACTAAGTCAGCAAGAACTAATCTATTAAACCAATTAGATGCTACATGGGAAATTACTTTTATTGCTCTCCTATTACCTATTCCAGCTATTGATAATGGCAATATAAATTTCATAGTGAAACGATACCATTTTCTCAATGCAATAAAACTGCAAAAAGACGAACAAGAGGCACAGGGGCAAGCACAGCAAGAAATACGGTGGCTCAGTCTTACGATTTGGTGTAAAATGAAACAAAAGTACGAGAACGGTTGGAGAAAAATCAATACAAAGTCACGTTTTAGAGAAAATCACGTTTCATTAGATACCTATGGGTGTACACACTCACACAGCCACACAAAGGCGGCGGGAGATACATATATATAAATGTATATTTATGGACAAGACATTAACATTCCATTGCAGCAATAATTCCATTGTAAGTAAGCAAAAACTAGAATTTAAAATAACAAAATATTAAAACTTTTCCGAAAGTCAGAAGTTAGGTAAATGGCGGCCATTTTGAATGTCTCTATTTGGGAAATACATAAACATTAAGGGAATGAAGCTCACCTTGTAATTTACGACTTTCTTCATTTTATTCCTGGCCAAAAATAGCTTGGATGCTCATTTTTGGGGGTTGATCAACAGGCAAGACAGTGAAGTTCCTCCCCCAAATGGAATCCCACGAAAAGAGCCACTCTAAATACTTTCTAATTCTGGGATAATTAGTTGGTTTCCCCAAAATGGTGTTCAAATCTCATGGATTTTCGTGTTTCACCATGGTCTTAAGGGAAATTATGGAGGATCTATGCTGGATGATTTGTAGCCATGGGAAAATGGCGTTGAATCAGATAGTTTACAAAATAAAATGTAGTAAATTAAAGGTAAAAATTAACTTAATAAGCAGAAATGTCTTCTTATCATGTATGTAAATTTGGATTTTATTTAAAAGCTAAATATGTCTTGAGCCATAGCCAAAGTCTTATGTTCAATTTTGATTTTGTGACATATACTGGTATAAGTTCCACTTATAAAAATACAATTATATATCCGTTTTCTGTAAGTAGTACAGTATGAAAGCAATAAATGTATTATGTTAATAAAGGCAAAACAATGGCAAATATGTAGCTTTTAAAGAATATTTTTTAAACCAAGAAAACCAAGAAACCAATGTGCGTTTGCCCAGATCTTTTCGTTTGAAAAGACCTAGAAAAGACCTTCTTACTAAGCATAAACCTACACTTTCCTTAACTTCTTTAAACTTATTAAATAGATGACAAGAATATGCCTACTTTATATATAATATATATAAACACATATGTATGAAAAGGTAACACCCTGACAGTATAGAAAAATTACATTTTTCATAGCTAATTGTATATTATTTTGCTAAATGTATATAAAATGGGTATTTTCAAATGGAAAAAGCCAAGTCGCTTTTCTCAACAATACAATTTATGCCCCAGAAAATAAATTGCACTAAGGACATTTCAAGGTAAGTCGTATACAGCTGGAAAAAAAGAATTTTCCCATTTGTTTTAGCCCCTAAAAATGGTTACACTATCAAAGTTGACGTGTTCGTTTGAACAGCGCAGCAAAATTACAGCATTAAGCGGATTTCCTCACTAGAAGTCAAACACGCACTCACACACACAGCGCCGACATGCGAACACCCAAGATAAACACTCACCGATGCCAAGGAAGAAGGAGAGGAGCCAGAGCAAACACCCCCAAAGACAAAGACCCTGCCTGCACACAGTGTCCACATACATGCAGATGTATGTGCATCTGTGCATTCACAAAACCTTTACGAGACAAAAGAATTCAGAAAGCACCAAATCCTAGACGAGACCAGAAAAACGGGAAACGAGCACAGGAAGCAATCCATAGCACACGGCACTCGCACTCACACAGGCAAACAAACGCACTTGGGAAACAACAATAAGAGCTCGAAGAAAATGGTGTCTCAGGGCCCATTCCCATTTTTCAGGTAACTGTTGGGAGACATTAGGAGCGAGGCACAGTGGTGCACCTTTGGTCTAATAGTGGACCAAAATAGACAAGGCAAAGGTCGCTGACACTTAAGTGGAGGGAAAGTCTGTAGGACAGAGAAGACGGTATTATGATTGGAAGATTCTGTTTTCCCAAAAGGGCTTGCCAGAGTATGTCACACTCTTAATAAATAAAGAAAAAACGTTCTCCAAGTTGTATACCTAACAGAAGACCAAGACTAAATATACATAAGTGATATACATAAGTGAGGAGAAACCCAATTTATGCCAGCCAGGAATCCCACGAAAAATTACAACAAAATGGATAAACAAATAAATTATTCAGTGTCCCGACCACAGAAGAAAGAGTCCCCAAATATTTCATACATTTAAGGCCAAAGAAAACATTATTTTGCCTTTCGAAAAAAGGCAAGGAAAGTCTCAGAATTCATAAATAAATATAAATATAATATTTATTATATAACATCTATACATCTAAGATTGTAACCACACTCATAAAGAAGTCTTAAAGATCTGTGTAAAAATAAGAAATTTAATCGATTGAAATTTCCTGTATAATATTAAATTTTCTATGTAGAATTTGATTTTCTTTATGAAGTAAAGCATTTTCGACCATTTTGGCTTGCTTAGAATCTCATTCTGCTTAATAGAGCTTTTAATTTTGCTGCAGCACTTTTAAACAACTTAAATTATACAAGATACAAATTGTATACCTTGCAAGGATAATTATTTTGATTAGAAGCCTATAACTTATATTGGGAGCTATTTTCATTTACTTAAGATATGTATTCTTGGTCACTTAATCGTTTAGTTAAAAGCTTTTGATGTGGTCCCCATTGAGTTAAAATAATAATAAAATAATTAAAAAAGTGTCCTAAGGCATACTGTTTCGTGCATATTATGCAAGGAAGGATTAGTAAGGTCTGCCCCTCAAAGGACCACTATAGCTTAAGGTTTACGATGAAACAAACATTAAAATAACTTTGTAGCCACTAATGGAACCAGTCATAAAAGGACTTCTCAAAGTTATTAAAACTAAAATGTACTTCCAAAATGTCTATTAAACTTCCAATTCTTCTGAAATTCGATATTTCCCACCAGTAAAGATTTTCCTATGGAATTTCTCAGTAAAAATACTTGGGGAAACCATTATAATTTGTAAGTAGACAACGGTAATATTTATAAGCTTAGATTCGGCGGAACGAATCACTAAAATTGGGAAAAATCCAGCCATTTAAGCCACTGTGCCTGGTTCATTCACCGACCGTTGCATTACGGCTGCGCTGCTTTTGTGGCTGTTTCTGTTTCGGTTGCTCAGTGTAACAGCAGGGCCCAAGAGGTGGGGGTAAGAACTGGTTTTCCGACTCGCACACTCACACACACTTAGGGACATAGAGCAGCCACCCTCTCCGGCAAACAATAACAGTGCGCAACGAGAGCGGAAGAGCGGCGTTACACAAACACACACACAAAGGCGCGCAGGCAACAACATTTCCCATTGGCTGTCATGGCACACGCACACTGGCAGCCCTGGAAACTGGAACTGGCTGGCATCGGTGTGTGTGTGCGCTTGTTTACGTTTGTGTTAGTATTTCAGTTTGGGTTTGTATCGCGCCACCGCTCCGCCCACACACACAGTGGCACATAATTGTTGTGTGCTTGTCTGGCAACGCCTTAATAATTGTTATTTGAGTTTCATTTTGTTTTCGATGCTGTCCGTGTGAGCGCCTGTCTGTGTGAGGAGAGAGTGTCTGTGTGTGGGCTGTTACACTCCATTAGCGAAAATCTCAGGCATTCGAGCTTTCTTTTTTTTGTATCCCTTTTTTTGAACAGGCAATCGTGTTGAGTTCTTTTCACATTTTTTTTTTGCGGCTTCCCCTTTTTCTATAAGCACACGCTCTCCTCTACAGACATACAGCCATGCAGACATACAGACACATGTATTGTCGCTTCCGCTTGTCAAAATTCAATGTCAGTTATGTCACTTCCGTTCGTATTGGTGCCATGAATATAACTGTATGTGATGAATAAAGCCGCCATATTTGTTTCGTTTTGTCTTTAACGACTCGTAAAAATTGTATTTCCCCCTTTCGTTAACATTTTAATGCTCTCCATAAAAGCGTACATTTTATGCATTTACATAAATTTCAAAAATAAAAGGCGTCTATAAATATGTACTTAAGATCACGAATTAAAGTTGGCAAACAAATAAAAGTCACGAGTAAATTCTTATATAATGAACTGACAGTAAACACAAGGATGGTAACGAGAAGTATTAGGTGACATAAGTAAAATTTAAATTATATTTCATTAAAAATCATACTGAATTTGAAGGACAGAGTTCAGAAATATGTTATTTAATATTCAAAATACTTTCACGGCTGCTATATAAAATATAGAAATATTTTTATAGGTATTAAATATAGTTCTTTTAAATTAAATTGAATTTTTAAGAATTTATTTTAAGAAAATTCAGGTAATATAAAAATATAAATCACGTATTTGTACGAAAATATAAAAATTTGTTAAGGTGTCTATATAAAAATGATTGAAAAAGAAACGAATTTCTTTACAGCCAGCAAAAAAGTAATATTTTCCTCTAAATTTAAAGACTTTCAATCCGAAATGGAACTACTTCTTTGAGCAGATACAATTATTTAATAATAAAACCCCTTTATATTTCGCTTAAATCGATTAGGTTCTGCTGATTTCACATGTTTTCAATTCCACAAATACTCTGAGTAATTATGATTTTACGTTTGCCTCCTCTGAAGACAAAATAAGGACAACTTTTGACACGCTTTACAACTGAAATTGTAATTTAATATTTCACCAACACCCATGCAAATGCACTTTCCGCAAAGCGAAGGCGGCTGGAGGCCAGAGCAGTGACCAGAAGCAAAGGGACACCACCTACGGCTCGCTCCATCGAGTCGCCTGTCGTCCGGGCAGACAAAACAAATCATTTTCGGTGGCTACCATTTGCAAACAAAAAAAATCGAGGAAAACAACAGAAGCAAAAAAACAAGAGTTCCGAGACTGTAAAAACAAACACTTTGCAGCTGCAGCACACGGAAAAAAACAGATCTTCTGATGATATAAATAAAGAGATCACTCTTATATTTTAAATTATTTATAGAGCTCTAGTCTCCGGATAAAGGCGAAAAGGATATCTCTAGTGCGAATATTATAGATAACTGCAGATGGATGCAAAGGCAACCTTTGGAAATACAGTTTTTTCGGAAACTACTTTTAACGAATCCTAGTTTTCAACACATATAGTTTATTAGTTATTTTTTCCCATTTTCTATAGATATTATAGATACTTTTCTATAGATACTATAGATATTTCTATAGATTTTTTTAGATATTATGCCAGTTAAAAACACTTTTTAAAAACCTCAAACTGATCGATACAATTTTGAAAATTTCTCCATGTGCAGCATTATGCCCGATGGGCTAGTGATTATTACTTTTTGGATCCATCTCATAAGCGGTCGGCTGCCGGGAGTGCAGGCTGCATCGCTGGCTGGAGTCGCGGGCCAAGATGGAGCGGCGAGACGTCCACGAAATCGTAAATATGCCACATAAAACGCGACCAACGACGGGGCAACCGAACGGGCAACAACAACGGCGAAGACGACAACCACCACTTGGTCACTGGGTGCAGTGCGACTTGATCCAACACTAAGCTGACCGCAACTAAAACGCCCCAACCGCCAGCGCCGACGTCGCCGCTGCTCCGCTCCGCTCAGCTTTTCTCGGCCCGAGCCAGTGGGTTCTCCGATCCGACGAAGTTCACTTTCGATTGGATTTGGCGAAATAGTATTGAGAGCAGCAGCTCCAGCTCTTCTGCTGAGCTGGGTAGAGCTGAGCCGAGCCGAGCTGGGCAGGGCTGGGCTGGGCTGGGTTTGGGGTTCCAATGTCGCCTTCGCCGCGGACAATGTCACAAGCTGGTGAAAATAAACAAACAGCCACCGCTGCGGCGACCCTGACTTGTGCGGCGTTGGCAAAAAGTGCTGCATTTCACCCGAATCGCAGCGACTTACTTTCTTCTCGACATTTGCTGAGTTCGGTCTAAAATCGGAGGGCGACGCCAGTTATAATAAAAGTTATACAAGCCCAACAATTGACCCCTTGGGTGCATAAGAGATGAGCTTTGATCAGCAGTTAACCCATTCACGACCACTTGGTGTTAATACCTTGACAATAAAACTCAGTTTAGAAGAATATAAAGCACTGATATTAAGAGCAAAAACTAAACTAAGAGCTTTCTTCTCTTCCATAATAAATTTAATAAGTAATGGTCTTCAGTTCCTTCCAAAGGAATTGGTAAAAATATAATTGCTTGGCTTGTAAATGGTAGAAAGAGTATTTATACTTAAGTTATCACAGGGTTTTAGTATTCCTTTTATTTTAAAATTATCTACAATTCCCAGGAAAGGCTTTGTCATATTTAGTTGTTGTCATAATCGTATTTTGGACTTTACGCGATTCATTCATTGATCGATCACGAATAGCGAGCGAGTTTCTTTCGACACTTGTCAGCCAGCTGACTTGGCACGTGTTGCCGATTTGTTGTCGCCGCTGCCCCGATAATGGCTTTTACAGCTGCCACTGGTTTTTTGGTGTCTTACAATATTTCGGCTTCTTGACTTTGTCGTTTGTTTGTTTTTGCTGCTGGCGTCGATGAGCTAATCGCATATGACGTTCATAATTTCTTGCACGCGCAGCAAAATTTTGCGCCCTCAGCTGCAGCGAAGTGCAGTGCGGTGCAACATCTTTCATTATCTTCGCTCAACGTGCAGAAATGTTAAGTATTCTTCTTATTTATAGTCCCTCTCGGCCGAGATTGTGTGCAGTTGTGATTCACTTGGCTCTGGCGCCGTATAAGTGTCAACGGACTACAGAAGAGCCAAGTGATCATGCCAAAGGTTTTACCTAAGTAATAACATTTTTAAAGCTATAAAGAACATAGAAATTCATAGGAAACATTCCTCAGGCTTCTATTATAATAATATTCCCAATATACCTTTGTGTAACCAGTGAGGAAAGGAAGTTTCCTAATAGTCCCTAAGTCTAGGGGCCAGGGATAGGACGCATCAACCCCAACTGGGCCGGGCTTACATGTCAGTCAAACCCACAGGTCTAGATGCATATCTTAAGACGTTCGATGATGGCATAATATTCACATGCATGTCCTCGTCGGACACTGAGATTCCCATATTTTCGGCACAAAATCTTAAACCCTTCCTTCATAAAGAGAAAAAAAGACTAAAGTTTCGCAGCGTCAAGGATGCACAGACATCGAACCGTGTATGCGGGCCTGTTATCCGATAGCAACGCAGCGAGGACAACAATATATCCAGGATCTCAGCTATTTCTCGCCTCTCGCCGCCGCCGCTGTTCACTTGGAAACAAAGTTGCTTCTGAGATCGAACCAATTCGATATCAGCACGGGAACGTGAGCCAGACAATGAGCACAGGACATGTGGCGAGGAGGACTATCCCAAAAACCCCGAGACCGATTGTCCCTCTTAAAATGTATGCCACGCCGGAGGAACTCGTGTTGCCGCATAAATTAAGACATAAACAATTGGTGGTAAAAATTACAAAAATATTTTAACAGTGTACATAAATATAGTTCTCGATTTTGGGTGTGAAAATGTTCTAACTGTTGCTCCAGCTGCACTCCACGCTTGACTGCCGTCTTACTTCTACGGAAGCTGGAGGGCGACCGGATAAGCGGCTATGCGATCCCGGATTCATGGCCGGGCAATGTCAACCAATTGGATTTGTGGCGGCAGACGGAGTGGCAGCAGTTGGTCCAACCTTAGGCACTTAAGCGCTGCAAGGATTCGGGTCTGGGGACAGGGACGGCTGTGCGGCTCAATTACATTGGCGATTGAGCGTGAAATTGTAATGCCTGATTTGATTTCACGTGACAAAGGAACCGCGCCTAGACAGACACATGGTGATGGGGTTACACAGGGAGAAAAGTGTACTTAGAAGGTAATCAATGTTTCATAAGAGGTATGTTTCATAAGTACCAAGTAATTAGTTGTTAAAGTGAGAAATAACCCTTCAAAGGTTTCCTTAGTTTCCAAATAATTTTCAGAGATTAAAGAAAGTTTCCCATAGTATTGTATTTATTTCTATGCATCGCCAAAGGAATATTCCAACTTTTTCTTAACTAAGTTTAAAAAGTATTAAATAACTTTAAAATTCTCTTGGTCTAGATCCTATTTCTTGCTCTTAAGATAATCAAACCCTTTAAACTCTCTTAATTAATAATATCATCATATTTGCAAGTGTAAACCGTTCCTAAATCGTATATGTAACTTTTTGAATACCTTAAAACCATACTTATAAAATATTATCTTTCCATAAACTATTTTCTGTAGTGCCTAAATGTGTGCCTGAGTTTTGGGACATCCTTCCTCCCGAGAAGCAGAGTGCGAGGCTCGTTTTCGAATTGGACACACCCGCTAATTTGCTTGGCGCGCGACACCTTTCCGAGTGTGGAGTGGAGATGGAGCCGCAGCTGGGAGACGGGAACGGGGAACTTGGGAGCTGAGGAGCTGGAGAGCTGGAACTGAAGGTGGCGACCCGTCATGGTCACTTCTCTGGGCCCAGCGACCAATGTCCAAAACCGAGCCGAATGCTGTTTTGTTTACACGCCGAGCTTTACGCCTTTCGGTCGGCACTCTCTTTCTGCCTTCCTGGAAGTATTATAGTAAATTTCTCGCACATATCTCGTGTGTCATTGTCGCCTGGTCGCCGTATCCGTATCGGTCCGTCTCCGTATTCATTTCCATAGCCATCTGCGTCTCGGGTTTGCCTTCCCATCCCTGCTCCCGCTCTGCCAGATTATTAGTTATTATTTTTGCCATAAATGCAAATCAGCTACGCGCAATTTGCATATTCTACATTAAACCTTAAACGCATACTGTCTCGGCAACTCTAGTTGGGGACCCTAAAGGCAGAGGGAGATCCCGGGACCTGGCTCCGACTTGGGTGTATTTTACGACAGAGTCGTCTTGACAGAGTTGTTCACTTCGTTTTCTTCATTGTTCAAGCACATTTTCGGGCAGAAAACTTTCCATTTCTAAAGAGATTTGCGATATGAGTGCAGCCTTAATTTGAGGTAATTATGTTTAAATATTTTGGAAAAGGAATATCATTAATATTTTAGGTTAAGTAAGTAAGGAAAAATGTTACTGGCATGCGAAAAACCTATCAAACACACAACTTCTTAGCCAACTAAAACAGGCTTTAAAGTGTACTGCTAAAAAGGTATCGTAAACTATAAAGGAATCATTTTTGGATCGTCAGTTCATTGAAATATCCTTTAGTTTTGTAAGGTGTAACCTTTAATCTATGATGTACATTCTATCTAAACATTTTTAAGGGGATAAATGAAACAAAGATAACTTAATACGCACCATAGTCCCCTTTTGTTATGTTTTATTTTTGAGTGTCAACGAAATTATTATCATTAATTAATTTGGCAATACAATATATGATATAAACAGCTCTCCCATTTTTCCAAATCAAATACATATCCTCCGATGTGGAAATCTCGGAAACTAACGTGGAACTAATAAAACAAATACAAGAAGAATTTTCTAAATTAAATATTTTAAAGATTTCATATGAGTTTTATGAGTCTTATGAGTTTTTATATTATTTTTTCTTATTTTAAAGGTTTCTTTTTCAATCTAAAGCTTCCCAAAATACTAGAACAAAGTCCGAGACTAAGAGAATTGAAATCTCTTCAATTATCCCGGTCCTAAGTAGAGGCATAAAAAAAATTAAAGATTCGTTGACTTTGGCTTAATGGGGACTGCAGCGGATTCTGCAGAAAACCAAGGCTGATGACCACAGCGTCTGGAATCGGGATCAGCGGGACCCCGAGCCTGAGAGGGGACACTTTTAGTGCAATTCGATTTGCTGATTTTCCCTTTCATAATTATAAAAAGTCTTTCGGTGGGGCCGCGGAATATTCGTTTTCGGCAGTGGTGCGTTTACGGTTTATGGTTTCCCTCTTCATATTTTTTTTATTTTGGGTTTTTATTATTTTGGTTTAATTGTTATTGTTGCTAAACAATCAGTTCTCTGATTCTTTGCCAGGGACGACGGCGAGGCGACGGCGTAAAAAGTAACCTCCGCCGACGGCATTGTCGGAGTTTGTGGGCGTCGTATTACAGAGACTCGGTGACATGCCCTCGAAGGCGATGGGTTCTTTGTTCCCCTACATGTGTTTTTCAAATGCCTTTTCCCCCACAACAATTCGCATTGAATTTCACTTGTTTTTTGCTCTTATAATATTTGTTTATGTGGAAGGAAGGTTCCTTCTTCGAAGGGTTGAGCGCGTCATCCGTTTGGGAACTCACTCACCTCGGGCAGCTATCCGTTTTGCCGCTGGTAATGTTGCAGTTTGGCCAACGTCGATATAATCCCAATTGGAAGGGCTACTCCGGATCCGGCTACAGCTCCGTTTCCGAGCGAATAATAATATTAAGGCGCTTCTCAACCGAGGAATGCTGCCATCGATTTAAAAATAAATAAATTTAAATGTGCTGCGGCCGAGCGAGTTTTATGTTTGGCGGAATATATAGGTTTTTGTTTTTTGACGAGCCCGTTTAGTGGGATTATTAACGAGCTTCGCTATTTGTTAGCAATTGTGTGTTTTTTGCTCCTTTTGTTTTTAACTTTTAGGTATTAGGTATTTGTTATTAGCATTTGATTTTTTCTTATTTTTTTGTTGTAACTTTTAGGCACGACAAGCAAAGTATCCAGGACTCCGAGCAAACGGCGTGGACGCGCAGCTGAACCAGCGAGCGGGCGGCGAACGAATGACTACCAAATGGACCGAGCTCAGCCTGCAGTAACTGGGGGCAGCAGCAGCAGCAGCGGCGGCAGCAACAACGGCAAGTGATGTGGAGGCGCGACGAGTGCGCAGGCACACTCTCACGGATACATATATACCTCGCACACAGATACACCCCATCTCGCACACACACAGATACGTCTGACGCACACACACACACTGCGACCCTCTCAATCCCTTCACTGGAAAGTTGCTGGTGTCTCGGTGGTGGCTGAACATGCAACATTCCAGCCGCCTTCCCGTTGGGTCTGTCGTCGGTCGACGGTGTGTGCGTGTATTAATGAATGAATCGCCAATGCCGCCGCACCACCCCTGCTTCACGCTCACCTCCTACTCCTCCTCCTGACAGATCGAGATGAGTTGGACGTGCCAGGTGGCCGGTGAATGGACAAACCACGCCGCGCATGCGTGCAGTATTGGCCAAGGGATTTGCATTCTGGGAATAACTCAATTTCTATTTTATTATTTTTTATTACTTCTTGCCGTAAATTTGTAGCATATATTCTATTCTTCAGAATATTTAAATACTTCCATTCTCATCCCCAATATCTATAGAGATGTTAGAGGATCCAGTGGGATTTTGTTCGCTATCAAGGAAATTAATTCTTGTTTTACATTTCTTATTCTTAAATAAATATTAGAACACGCGTTGATTATTTCAAATGTAATTTAGTTGTCAATAAATAACTTCAACGTGTTTGAATAAAATTTAATAATACATCTTCTTAAATGTTTTTAAGTACATTTATTTGTTGAAATTTTCTTAACTAAAAAACACCATGAAAATAATAGGAAAAATTCATAAAACAACTATATAAATGATTTCAATGTAATAAGAACAGTATATACTAAGGGAGCTCTTTTTATCAGAACCATATTGATCAGCGTAAGGCAAGAAAAATAAATCCTTTTATAGACACATCAAGTAAAGTCGAGCCAATGTCGCAACATTTTCAGGAAAATATTAACAAATGCATTTGATGTAGTCGATATTTAGTACACAAATGTAACGATTGTAAAGTCAAGACTTTGGCTAAAAGAGCATCTTTTCTTAGATGGAAAATTGATATGTTCCTTGGGTTTATCTACAAAACCACAGAATTTCAATCAATCTACTGGGCAGCCAACAGAAAACTTCAAAAAGTTAATATAAGTCATTGGTAGTGGTAGGCAGATTAAGATCAGTAAAACCCATTGAAAGCAATGATATCCCATTTAAAAAATGTATGATTTTTATTTAATTATTTAGTGACTGTGGCGCAACTTTGAAAGAGCGCGTGCCGCGCACTTAAAAACAATTTATTTTCTTCGCTACATTTGTTGTCAATATTTTTTTACGGGGCAGAAATAAGAACGAGGAACTCGAGAAATGCCAAACAGAACGACAGTCGCAGCTGTTAGAACGAATAGTTTTGAGAGAACCATTTATGGTGATAAACGGGGGATACATGGTATCAAAATTTCATGTACATTCAAGTTATTCGTGTGTAGTGACAGTTCTTTCTTTTTTTGTTGCCAATATCTATATACAAAGAGGGCTTCAATGCATGCGCGTGAGGTCCTCGACTATCTTAATGACATCTTCCACATCCGCACTCTTCCGCTCGCCATTCAGTGTCAACTGCAAAAAGAATAAGGAGAGGGAAAACATGTTAGAAAATCTCTCCCAACATTTTACGTAGTTTTAAGAGCCTTCTACCTCCAAACCCTGGACGGCATCGCGCATCTTTTCGCGATTTAGATCCAAGAAGCTCTCGATCAGATCTCCATCAATAAATCCTTCGCTGGGCTCCACTTTATTGTTAATTTGGTAATTACGGTAGTAGGTGTGCTCGATTTTTCCCACCGACTTAATGATCTTCTTCAGCCGCTCCTCGAGGCCATGCAAGAAGTCGTAAAAGTCCTGCGGAATTTGGGTCACTATGCCAATAGCTCCATTGCAGGTTCCATACAGCACACAGCCACTGATGGGTGTGGTCCGCTCGCCCACGTTCTGCATCACCAGGGATCCGTGACGGAAAACGTTAACAGTATCGCCTAGATGGAACCGAGCCAGCTCCGGCAGCAACTGACGCTCCTCATCCGTGGTAGCAGCACTAAAAGTAGAATTTCATATTATTTTAAATGTATATTTGATGTATAATAATACACCCACCTATCCTTCTGGCACACGAACAAATTACCATTAGTCTCAGAGCCCAGAAAAGTGTCATCGTCAAGTATCTCAACTGCCCGCATCCACTTGGGCTCACAATCGCGAGCAATCTCCACAAATATGCCCTCCATCTGCTTGTGTTGCAGCAGAGTGATGGATCGCATCAGATCTCCAACTAAGATGAAGTCTCCTTTGGCCTTCAGATACAAGGCGGCAATCATATTCTGGATATTACACTCCATGCGCAGCTCCTTCTCATTGGTCCACTCGTACAGACGCACAAAGCTGCCAATTCCGGCCAGCACTTTGCCATTGAATTCAACAAGGGCGTAGCAGGTCCCATCCACCTTCGTCTCTGCCACTTGAGTGAGCTTGTTGTCGTGGTAATGGAAAATAATGATCCTGCCCACCTTGGGCTCCGGCTCATCGGGTATAACCAGCGATGTGGCCACCACATAATACGTATTTGGATCATCGCCCAACTTGGCGGACATCAGTGACGATATAGTTTCGGGCGCCACAAACTGGTGAGCGTGCAGCACTTCGAAGGTATTCTGGTCAATTACCAGCAGGTTGTGTACGTCGATCTCCTGACCCACCTCCGCGTTGGCAGCCGTGGAGTTTCCACCGCCCGGTTTGGGCAATATATTCGAACTACAGGTAATATTCTGCGCTTGTGTCGAGGCACTGTTCCTCAAGGGCTTGGCCCCGCCTCTGCCGTGGACATCGATGCGCAGAGTGGACACAGCAAATGTCTGCGATGCCTCCTGATAGGCAATCCTTCGGGGTCCCTCGCCCAGCGGCACCGTTCTAATATGCAGCTTCTGGATCTCATCAATGGTTCCCAGGATTACAGAGTTCTTGGTGGCCAGCGCCAAGCTATCAGGATAGGCCTGAGCATTCAGCGAGCACATGTGATTGACCTCCTTTAAGTTAACGTTGGAGAAGACCAGCTTGTGATTGGATGAGTAAATCACAGTGGGACGATCGGAGCAGGCAAACACATTAGTCGTGGCAAAGGAGCGGAAGGTGCGCAACGTTGTGGGCTGAGTGCCAAGAGTCACCTTCTTTTTATCTGTTAATTGGCCAGTTGTCTGGTCCATAATGAAGTAGTACATAGAGCCATCTCCCAAAGCGCAGAGCAGATAATGGATACCTTCGAAGGTGGTCATCAGAATAGAGCGGGGAATGATCTCTGCAATTAACAAGCAAGTGTAATCAATACTTCTTGTCTCCTTGGCTTAAGGGAATATTTGTCACTCACCTCCGCTTAATTTCTCGGTATAGATGGTCTCCAGATCGGGCAAAGACAGGATCACAGCCGATATATCCGTCCACAAGCCCACGGCCACCAAATCCGAACTATTTTGCGTCTCATCCAATGGTGTTATGTCCAGACAAGCCACCTCATAGGCCAAAGTCTTGCGGGACTTCTCAACCAATTTTCCATCCTCGATGACAATGTAGAAGATGTCGCGTGCGGAGGCCACCACAATCTGTGTAGTGTTGCATGACACAACGCCGATGGAGCGATCGCCATCGGGTCGCCATTCGGCCACCATAGTCTTAGTGCCGCTCTTCACCAAGCGCACACTATCCGAAGTGACTTGTATTAGCTGATCATGATCCACATTGGCGCACAGGAAAGTTTGCAGATCGCTAGCGAATCCGGAAATCTCCGTCTCCTCCACCTCTTCGCCGGACAGCGTTAGAATCCTCGTGTGTCCAACGAAGGCCAGCACAAGGGTGTTCTCATAGGGACTGTCATCGATGCCCACTTTCAGTGACCACATACCCTTGATGCCAGGCAGGTCAATGCACGCATGCTCCTGGATTCCAATTCCTATTCGAATAATGCGGAGCGATCCATCTTTGAAGCTGCCCGAGCACGTGATGATCTGACCCTGTCCCTGACGATCCAGATCCACGACAGCAATGTCCAAAATGGGGGCCAGGTTCGTAAAGTTCTCCACCGGTATGACATAGGAGCCATCAATAGATTCCGAACTGAGACGCACCAGCTGAGAGTCCCCATGACGGGCGCCGATGTAGAGGAACCCATTGTCTAGGTAAGTAATACACTCTGGGATAGAAATCTCTCCCAATTGTTCCACCTTGATATCCTTCACGGTTACACCCTTGCCCGGGGTTTCCGAGGTGCCTAAGAATAGCATATACAGCTGGCCGTTCATGTTGCCCAACAAATAGCGTAGGCCCTTGCTATCCACCCTGGCGTAGCAGTTAATGGTGCTCTGGCGAAAAGTGAGAGGCGCTACGGCATGATAGTTGCTTCCGTCGTGATAAACTATAGATTCCCTTCCAATTACGATCACACCGCCGATGGGTGATGGCACCGGAATAAGCATTGTGGCCTCCGTTTCCACATTATCCTGTTTCCAGGCGATCTTCACGAACTCCTTCTCGCGCAAGTTAATTTCGTGTGACTTTACATGCCGGCCATCGTTGTCCTTGTGGATGACAATGACTGTGGGATTAATGCAGCCGTGCAGAAACTCCACATCATAAACATTCAACTCGTCCATGCTGCATGTGAGGGATTCATTACAAAATGCTTAAAATGTGTAAGTAAAGAAATAATTACCGCAAATTGGTAGCCTTTAACTCGCTTGCATCCTTATCCATCGGAATAATGGTGAATAATCCTTGGTATAGGCACATTCCAATGACCCGCGCCTTCGGATCAATGGCGGCAATTACACCGCCCTCCGTCGCATTACTTACTGGATCGGACACATTGCCATTGGCCTTGGTGACAACGGTGATAACGTCGTTGACCATGCGCGCTTCCAAGATCATGACATTGTAGCGGCGTGTGAGGATAAAGAGAAGATCCTTGTTGCTATCCGGAGGACGGAAGTGGCGCATTACCGCAACAGTTCCGTTTATGTTGATCTCCTTCAGTGGACGCAGGCCCTCTGGCGTGACCAGATCGATTTCCACCTGATTGTTTCGCGCGATTATCAGATTGAGGTCCGTGGGCGAGGTAAAGTTGCCTGTCGACATAAGATATTGGAAACATATTGTAAAATCGCTGCTTGTGTAATCTGGCGGCCGGCAAACACGCTTGTTTTCTGTTTGCCGACCAAATCAAAGGTATTCCCTCCTGCATGGCTCTTCCTTACCGGTCAAGCAAGCAACAACCGCCGTCGGCTTCTGCGCCGTCACCACGTAGTGATGCGACATGGTTAAAATGTCCCTATAACCCTTAAATCGAGAGACTTAATATATTTCCAAGAGTAGTTCGATGGATTTTCACAGATCTGTCCGTCAACGCGCTAAAAAAAATGCCTGTGGCACTCGGCGTTGTTGCTTTACATTTTCCTTGATC
This sequence comes from Drosophila pectinifera, assembly GCA_008042775.1. Lineage (NCBI taxonomy): Eukaryota > Metazoa > Arthropoda > Insecta > Diptera > Drosophilidae > Drosophila > Drosophila pectinifera. The sequence goes on from VNKC01002960.1 coordinate 30,514, forward strand.
TGGCAAGACTGTGCGCCAAGGATTATCGGTATTTTCGATAGATTCTTCATAAAAGAAGAAGAAATAATTAGGGTATTCTCCAGAATCTTTGAAACTTAAAAAATGTTAAGTTTAACTCAAGTGTTAATACTTTTTACAATATTTGTTTTTAGTTGTCTTAAATTATGGCCAAAAAGTGAGCAACTTTTACAACTACTTCGTAGAAAATGCAATAGAAAACTTGTATTTTGTTTATATGGCACTTTCTAATATGTTGCTTTTAACTAAACTTTTAAAACAATAATAAAACAAATAGAATAGAATAGAAATAAAACGTTTTTTTTTATTGCACAAAACTACTTAGGAGAAAATGCAATACCAAACTTTTGTACATAACATTTTTTTATTTGTTCTCTTTCCTCTGAAATTTAATATTATAAAATCAAAACAAAATAATGCGGTTTTAGTTCAGGGGCTATATATATAATCTAAATTCGTTTCAATTAGGGTTACTGGTTTGAATTATATATTTAACATCACATCTGAGAGTAGTTTTTGACTTCCAAAATCGACAGTGGAGGCCGCTTTGCATTTCTAACGAGAAAATACGGAATAGTGAAATTCTGGTATATACAAAACACAGGCTCAGGCGGTATATTTTATCGCCAGCAACCCTGCTCTCTTTAATGGCGACCGGACCGACCGACTACTACGTGTTTGAAATAAAAAGAAATACTTCTATCGATCTCGAAAAAACCGAACCCACTGAAATTGTTGTGGAGATAGTTGTCAATAATATTTGTTGATCCGTGTGCTGCTGACGCATTCCCGTTGATCCCCCCGTTTCCTTTCTTCAACCGCCCCGGACCTCTGGAGAAAAGTGTCTGTGTCTGAGTAAAGTGCCTGCTCTATTGCCTTGCCTTGCCGTTGCCTTGCAATCATGGCGAGACTCACAAAGGTCTACAACACGGACGACGATGACTCCGGTTACGTCGGCCGCAGGAATTTGCCACTGGTAGCTGGCGATAAATTAATGGTGAGCATTATTACCAGCCATCCGCACCATTCTCTCGCTATATGTAAGGCTAAGGCCATCCAAAAAATAAACCCACACATGCACGCCTTCTTATGTGCGTGTGTGCGTGTGCACTTGGTCCAAAAACTTTCATAACATGATGGGTTATATGTACATAAGTGATGATGGCTTGTTGTTGTACTGAGGGGGAGGGGAACTTGAGCTATGATTCTTGCAACCCACAACTCTCCCTCTCACCGCCGCCATGTTGTTAATCGAGAACTGTGCAATAACAACGAGGCGCAGCAGCCGGAAGAACCTGTTTGTATGCAATCCGCCCGTTACTCTCTCCCTCTCCCTAGAAGTCTCCTTGCTGTCTCTAACTCTCTCTTTCTTCTTCCATGTTTCTTTCAGATGCTAATGGACCTGAACAGCAAAGGACTGGTAATCGATAGTCCGATGATCCGCGGTCGGGATCTGGAGGAGTTCTCGCGCAAATTCAAACTGCTCACAGAGGCCGAACGGCGACAATCGCTGGAGATCGACTGCGCCAGCTTCATGGCCATCCTCAACCAGTGCGTGCAGTGTGTCGGCTGTCGACGTCGTGTGGAGCGCCTGTTCCACCAGCTAACGGAGTCTGGGCATCGCACGCTGGATCCGCTCGAGCTGCGACCCACCAACACGCTGGGCATCGTTGAGGAGAAGCTGAAGACGCCGCAGGCCCTGGGCACGCTGCTCTACCGGCATCACGAGGTGCTCAACAACCTGCTGGATAATAAACTGCGCAACAAGACGCGATGCGTTCTCCACTCCCTCGATGCCTTCCGCGCCAAACCCTTCTCGGAGACGTGGCGCGAGGTGTGGTCCGCCATGAAGAGCAACTGCCGCAATGAGCTCACCATCATTGAGACCAAGGAGTTGCACGACGTGCTCGAGAACTACCTGAAAAAGCACAAGTTCTGTTCCGGCTGCCGGACAAAAGTAAGTCCCTGGTGCTCTACAAAAAAAAAGAAAGCATGTTCTTGATCACCACCAACACCCGAGTAAATCTAGCCACACATTCTATTTATAACTCAATAGGGAATTCTTTTTTCCTATTTTTAAACCTTTTCTTACTTTTTTTATTTTTTTGTCTATTTTCTGCTAGATTGAGCGCGCCTATAAAATACTCATTGGCGAGATATCGGCTAAGGAGAAGGGTTACGCGGCGCAGTTGTATGCCCATATCCGCAAATGTGTGCCCGACCAGCATATCCACGTGAACACCAACAAGATAGAGTTCCTGGACGCACTGATCAAGCGCGCCGAGCCGGAGGTGAACGGCAGCTATTCGAAACTGCGCGAACGCCACGCCAAGACACTGGAGATCGCACAGGAGGAAGTGCTGACTTGCGTGGGAATGATCATGTACGAGCGGCTGCGTCGAATTTACGTGAATCTGCGTGAGGAGGAGCGGGCATGCCAAGTGCTGGCCGCTGTGGGCGTCCACGCCCTCTGCCGCAGCTTCGACACCTTCGTGGAGCAAAAGCAGGGCATCAGCAACCTAGAGCTACTCTACCAGGAAATCAGCCGGGCCGAGCGGGCCAAGCAGCTTAAGCGCGAGCAGAAGAAGCTTAAGAAGAAGAAGAAGAAGGATGAGAAGAAGAACCTGCTACATCGGCAATGTGAAGGAGCCGAGGCCAACGAGTCTGACGACGAGGAGGAGGAATCTATGGAGCTAGAGATAGTTGAGCTCGAACAGGAGGAGGAGGAGGAGGAAAAGGAAGAGAAGCAAGTCGGGCAAAGCGATCCTGGAGCGGACGATGGCATTGTTTTGGAGGCGCCTCACCAGGAACCAACGAAATCGAAACCGAAGAAGCAATCCAAGAAAAAGAAGCAGAAGCAGCCAGCGGCATCGAAAAAGACCGGAGCACGAAAACAGGGACATCAGCCGCTGACTAGTAGCGGCCAGCAGCCCCTGGACGACGATCACGATCATCTGGACGTGGCCAGCTGCATCTCGTCGAGCGTCGCGGCAAAGATGAATGGCGGCGACAAGTGCGAGGATTGCCTGGCACCCATTCCCAACTGTCCTTGCGAACAGGATGTTCGCGACTCTGGCTATGGAAGCGATCCCACCTCGCACGCTGACTCACGCACATCTAGCGTGGTCTCGTCGCCGGAGGGCTCGGAGGTGTCTTGTTCGGATGGGCTGTGCAACCACGATGGGCCTCATGATGAGGACCATCAGCAGCAGCACGGCTTGTTCGGATTGACGACGGCTAGCAATAGCTACGACTCCGACTTTCTACTTCACGACCACCAGTCGCAGTTTGAGCACAAGTTTTCATTGTTGCAGATGTGGGTGAGTCAAGTGAACGATTTATATAGAAGCTCCGAGAAATGTCCATATATGTATACTTATATAAATATAAATTCATACTTTCGATTACAGGACGATTTCGATGATTACGACGACAACGAGGAGGACGAGGAAGATGAAGATACCTATTACATTCCACAGGAGGTGGTGTTGGCCTTTAAGTGCCACAGCGACCAGGTGCAGCGGCAGCGGGAACAGCTACGTGCCACTTTGCGCGCCAACTTTGAGAGCCTGTGCCTGAAGCGCGGCGTGCAGTTGCCGTTGAAGACGAAGACTTCAAAGATGCCTGCCACTGCTGCAGCCCCTGCTGCTGGCCATATAAATAAAACGCATTAAAACCGTTGTAGTTATTCAGTCGAGCGGCGGCGATTTCTAAAAATCAACACGCGCGCATGCATTCAGAATAAATATATAATTTTTTGTTTTTGAAATAAATGAAGTATACAAGTTACATCTATCAGTTAGTATAAAATATTGGAAATACAGATATCTTAACAATTACGACACTCTTCGTGGAACGGTTCAAGGGTACGCAAATCCCGCCAAGTAGGTGGCAATCCGTTAGCCACAAACTTTCCACATCGTTTACATGGTTCTAGGAACAGTTTGATATGACTGTTCAGCCAGGTTACATAGCTCTTTACCGCTAAATCTGGCAAGGTGGGCGAGAAGAAGTGCAGCATGGCGGAATGAGCGTGCTCCTGCACCTTTCGGAACACTTCATAGCGCGACTCCGCCCACAGATCGTCGTGTTCCAACGGCTCATCGAAACCCTTTACGGTCACCCATTCGATCAGTACACCCTTGAACACAATAGCCGCCTTCATCACATTACTAATGGTAACAATGGCCACGGCATTGGTACCGAAGGGACGAAATATCCGGTACGAGGTGTGAGGTGCTATGTTGATATCGCTTAGCAGCTTATCTATGTGGCTGGGTAAAGAAGATAATGGATATTAGTTCCATTAATTACACGTAAATGTTTACACTTACTCCGGATCGTTGTTAAAGGAGTAAACGGGCAGGCGCTGACGTTTCTGGGAGCAGTAGTTATAGGAACGCCTCAGCGTATTCTGGTTGAGATTATTGAAAGCCAGGAAGCTGTGGTCGTGCACCTTATCTATCCACTTGTAGCTGTTGACCAGTTGTGGGTACAACGCCTGCCGGTCCTGAGATGTTTCCTGAGCGAGGTAAGCCGTATTTCCAAGGGAATAAGCTGTGGGCGGGACTTGCAATCCATTTATTAGCTGCTCCACTTCACTGCAAAGAACCAACAAAGTACATAATATTGGCTCTAAGATAATAGTTTTTTAGATTTACTCACCGCAACTGCGAGTTGATGGCCCCAAATCTCTCCTGGAAATCGTGCACAAACTTATTCCGACTTTCCTCCCCGCCCTCTCCATCGGTTCCATCAGCCAAATGCTCAAAGCACTGCTTCACATTTGATCGAAGATTCTTGACTGCCGTTAGAGTGGAATTTAACTTGTCCATAACTCCACATCGGATTCAATTCGCCGAAATAAACTTATGCGATTTTTTTTTTACATCAACAAAAGATGTGCGACTTGCTAGAGCTGGTTTCGATACACTTATCATTTCTTGGTATTTTTCCGATGTATATAAACAACACTCGGAAAATATGTGATAAGTTTCATATATCGAAAAAATACAGCATTTTCTCATAGAAATAAAAAAATAAATTAATGTGGGCTTGTCTATATATACAATTAAAATATATATTATAAAATTATAATTATTTCGATTGTCTTTACGGAGGTTCATCTCTAATTCAACTATACCTACATTTTCGGTATTTTTTTGCTATCAATTTTTCGATATTTTCCCGCTATTTCGGCTGCAGGCAGTCTGAACGCAACTCGGAATATCAATGCCATCGCGAGTCTTGAGGGAAAAGTTTAAAGAATTAAATTAGCGCACAAGACCAACGTCATCATGGGCAATAAATCGTCGCTGTTTCTTCGGAACGAGGAGATCGCCCAGATCCAGGAGGAAACTGGCTGTAAGTTCGAGTTTTGAAATTGGGACAAATACGCATTTAGATATAAATAAATATTGGAAAAGTAAATAACAATATCGCACTGGAGTGCTAAAAGCTTTTTGGGCCTAAAATAAATGCCAATGATTGTTCAGTTGTTTCCATTAAGGCAAACCATTAAAAACACCGATTTCGTAAGGCCATTCTAAAAGGTTTTTAAAAACATTATTCAGAGCTGTGTCTGAAAACATCTGCTCATTTAATACATACATATATGCCATTTGAATATGGACAGGCATAATCTTCCAAGAAAAGCAAATTTGCATTTCAAATGCACCTGCACTTACAGCGTGACGCAACCAAAATAGTATAGTATAATATAGTATAACCGATTTATGACTAGACGGGGCAAAAGTCAGGGCCTATCAATGAAACTGGCTTTGCTATCAATTATCTAGTGTCCGAGACCGTGTAATTTCTATATTCTGCCCACGATAAGCTAGCCGTTGAAATTGCCACCGCATTTGGAACTTGTATCCAGTGTTCGACCAGCTATTATCAGCTATAATGATAAGAGTTCCCCACTCTTATCAGTCCAAGTTTATAGCCAACTAAATGGAAACTTGCGCATTCTTCATAGAGTCACAGCCCACAGAAAAAAATTATTTTTAAGGTTTTCATTACCCTGTAATTTGAAAGGGCAATTTCAATTGAAAGGGTATATGAAAATCCAATTAGTATTGTATACAAATCGAAGTATCTGCTACTATAACAGTTGGAGGTACTAAAGGTTTTATTGTTTTGTTGTCCCTATATGAACGAGGTAATACCTTGTAAGAAATTGTATAACATGTAAACAAAAACCGATAGTCGAAGATCATTGCATATTATTTCTTGATTGTAACCATATTTTCTGTCGAGGTATTAAAAGATATGGTTTGCGGTCCTTATTTTTACTTTAACATAAACTCTAATCTATATCAATATCTAAACAACTTTAAAAATATTTATATAAATTATTATTTTCTATTTGTGCTTAGTCACCCCCAACCAAATTGAGCGACTGTACTCGCGCTTCACGTCGCTGGATCGGAACGATTGTGGAACCCTCTCTCGGGAGGATCTGATGCGCATCCCCGAGCTGGCAATTAATCCGCTGTGCGAGAGGATCGTGCACTCCTTTTTTGCTGAGAGTAACGACGACCGAGTTAACTTCCGGCAGTTCATGAACGTGCTGGCCCACTTCCGGCCGCTAAGGGACAATAAGCAGAGCAAGCTGAATAGCCGGGAGGAAAAGCTGAAGTTTGCGTTTAAAATGTACGATCTGGATGATGATGGTGTGATCAGCCGAGATGAGCTCCTGTCTATCTTGCACATGATGGTGGGTGCAAATATAAGTCAGGATCAGTTAGTCAGCATTGCGGAAAGGACGATTCTGGAAGCTGACTTGTGTTGCCAGGGAAAGATCTCGTTCGAGGACTTCTGCAAGGCGCTGGACCGCACGGATGTGGATCAGAAGATGTCTATTCGGTTTCTCAACTGAGTTGGGATTCCGGAATCACGAACAAGGAGGAGCGAGTTTTTAGTCAGTGTGTACCAAATAGTTTAGGTCGAGAGTCAGTAGTGAGGCATTCCGGTGTGTAACTGAAACCTCTATTTTGTTTTGGAGTGCTCTAGTTCTCTTCTAGGTGCTCAAAGAAGTTTAATCCGTAAATAGTAAGTTCTTTTCGAAAATCTAGAATTAATAACACAAAAGTTAAAAACGTCACAAAGTGTAAAAGTGAATAAATAATCTATTTCATAGCTCTTTAATGTATGATCTTTTTTTGGTTGCATTAACACGCCGGATTAACATGTATTTTTAGTTGTTATGGAAAACAGACCTACTTTTCCATTTGTTACCTTGTTTTTTTTCCGACGGAAAACTCATTCCGCTCAACGTGTAGATTCTAATAGCATTTTGTGTTTAAATAAAAGCCGAGGTGAACTTAAGTGAACATATATTGAATAGTTTATTCTGTTTCCAGACGATCAATTGGAATAAGAGGGGTATATGTTGTATCTGTATATGCATTGCCGAAAGTTCCAGAAGTTCCCGGATAGGTGCCTTCGATCCTGTATCAGATTTATGTCGTAGTGGAAACGGCCAGCTTCTTAAGGTGCTCCATGAACAGCTGCAGCGAGACGTCATCCGTGAGCACGGGAGCTCCACCATCCTGTCGAAACAAAGACAAATACATTAGTCAAACGATGGGTGGGACGGGAGTCAGGTTTGTGGGCTTGGAGGGAAATGAGAGAGCGGAACCAACACCAAGAGAAGTCCAACACCAAAAGTAGAGCAATAAAAATATCTACGGTCTAATAATAATGTTTGTTGGGAAAATACAGGTTAAATAAACTACTAAACAAGGAATTTATAGTATTTATGAAATAAGAATGCTTTCATTACTTTAAAGGTATCAAAAAGATAATTGTGCTTATAGCTTATAAGATTTTAATAAAAACATGAATATGATCTTGGTTTAAGATCTTTAGTCCTTAAGGTTCAATTACTTAGAAGTTAAAAAAAAAAAATAATATTCTGCTTCACAATTATTAGTGACAAAGATCATAAGGGAAATGAAACCCATCCCAACATAAATGGATAACGTTCAACAAAAGATTACTACCGTGACATGACCAACGGACGGCTGCGCATGATAGGGGAACAGATCGGTGGGCGGATACGGATTACACAATGAAAAAACAAAATCAACATAAATCGAGATTAAGATTAAGATTTCAATTAAGAATTCAATGTCACTTATGAGCGCTCTGCAAAGATCAATCATATGTGGCTTGCCAGGAAACTTACCTGTCCGTAGGCGTACATGTTGTTGTGCGTTTGCGAGGGATTGACCTTAGAGAGCAAGAAGCGCGCCTGGGATCCTCCGTGCTCGGTGTCAATGTACCGCGGCATGGGGAAGCGCGTCTGCAGGATCTCCTGGGCATCGTCAACCGGCGCCTGAAGCAGCTGCTTAAAGTTCTCATACTCTGGCATATCCTGGTATTTAAGGGCACGCCACTGAGCGATGGTCTCGCCGTGATAAATCAGGATCTGGAAAAATGTATCCATCAAAAGGATGCGATCTGCCTGGATCGAAGCTGTGTCGAGGAGCACGGGCTCCGGTGGTCCGTTGAACGAGTAGCTGTAGAGTATGGGTTGGATCATGATTAGCGACTGGGTGAGGTCCTCGCGCATCAGCATGTGTCGGTAGAATGTGGTCTCGTCGGGCGAGTTGTTGAAGACCTGCAGGAACTGCGAACGGCGCAAATGGTACATAAACTGCGGGAACAGGCTGAAGTTCTGCGACAGGCGGAAACTGTTCGGATCATCCTTTGAGTACTCGCCGAACTTTTGGCACTGCAAGAAATTAGGAAGGTGTTATGGTAAGTTGAGGCAAGAAAAATTATAATAAATCCCGTCAGCATTTCACTTACCAAGCGGATAAGCTGCCGATCAACCCAGCGCAGAATATCAGGCCCCTCGTCTGTCTCCGCACGGTAGACAACCATGCGGGCCATCAGTACAGCGGCAGCCTCCTGGTCAAACCCGGCGCTGATATGGTGTACGTTCGACGTGGCATCCGCCCAGCTGTCAAAGAAAAAAAGGCATATAATTAGTTATACAGCGTAAGAGTTCTTCCCTTTCTTATATCACTCACTTCCTGGCCAGGGTGGTGACTCGAATGCGACGCTGGCCGCTCGGGTGCTGGTACTGCGTAATGAACTGTATACATCCACGACCGCCCTGCGGAATAGGCGCCGCATGCTGGTTAACCACCTCGAAGAAGTAGGCCACCGTGGAGCTGGGGTTCAGTGTGCACAGCTTCCACTGGACCGTGTTGCCCATGCCGATCTCCACATCCGACACCGACGGGCTTTTCACATTCAGCGACACACACGAGCCGATCCCACCGGAGATCTTCAGCTCGCGCGAGCACTTCACCTCCAGCGTGGCATTAAAAGCCATCTTTAGATCGTTGCGACTATCGCGCGCAAACACACGCTGGAATGTCTGCTTAAAGAGCGACGAATTAAACGAATCGCCCATGACCATGTGACCTCCGGTGGAGTTGCATAATTGCTTCATCTCCAACAGACCGGTTTGATCTAGGGCACAGGAGTATATATCAACGCTATGCCCATTAGTGGCAGCTCTCAAAGCCAAAGCATCGAAATGCTTGATAGCCTTCTTCATAAACCGAACGTTGTCCTTATGGATGTCGTGGTGCGATCGGATCGGGTGCTTGAGCTCATCGTCGACCACCTGACCGGGGCCCTGGGAGCAAGGCCCACCCACAAAGGTCATGATGCGTCCTCCCGTATTCGGGTAGGTGCACTCCAGCAGACCCACTGCAATGGATAAAGCGGCCCCAGTGGAGCGCAGGTAGCGTTTGCCCTGGGGCACCGGCCAGGGATCGCGTTGCAGCTCGCTGAGCAAATCGCCCAGTGCTGCGTCGCACTGGCCGATTGGCTGCAGAAATCGATGCGCGGGCGGCACAGGGGCCGCTGCTCCAGCCGGCTGGCCAGGCATCTGCTGCTGTTGCTGCTGCGGCCCCGGAGCCGCTCCGCGCCCGATACCGAGCATATCCTGCACCTGCTTTGCGGTCAGATCCTTGGTGCCGCGAAAGACATAGCTCTTGGAGCATCCCTCGGCGCCCAGCTCGTGCACCTGGATCATCTTGCCGAAGGTAATCAAGCCAACCAGGGCATTTGGAGGCAGCAAACTTAGCGACATTTGCAACGAGTCTTTGAGTGCGTCCAACTCTTCCTCATCCATGCAGGTGTCTACCAGGAAAATAAAGACGGGCGGCATGGTGGGAGCCCGGGTAATGGTGTACTCAATGGTACTGAAGCCCGGAATCAACTCCGCGGGCTGGTGCTGCTCGGATATGGCAGCATATTGAGGGGGAAACTGAAAAAAACAGGGGTTAAAGTTTACATAGAGAGTCGGGCACTTGATTACTCACCGGATTCCGCTGGAAGCAGAAATTGCACACCCACAACTTGGCCCGATAGTCCACCTGGCACAGGGGATTGAGAATCGCCCGGCAATTGCTCCGGGTGCACAGCACAGGCTCATATTGGATTGGAGGCAGATCAGGGCGCTCCTTCAATGGCTGATAGAGACAAGCGAGGGGCACCACCAGGCGACTTGCGTCGATGCGACTTGAGGGCCACACATTCCACGTCAGTCGCACCCCGTCGCGGTCCTCGTTCTGCTGGATGAACTCCTCGTAGGTGGTCATCGCCGCAACAACACTTAAATATACTATTTAATCTGAATAATTAAATTTAACTCCGATGCCAATTGGAAAAATCGGTCGGCAGGCCACGTCACAAATTTGACAGCTGGTCGTGACTGTGTGTCGTGCTGGCGGCGGCAAATCTACTCACGCAAAACAAAACGAAATCGAGATAGTTATTCTCCAATTTAACAATTAAACACGTCACACTTTAATTTATACAAATAAATAATGATAGATCAAAATCAAGCTTAATGTATAAATGAATTTGTATTGTAAACGTAGCAGGCCAGTGAAGATAGTTTTAAACGATACTATCGATTGGCGAAACGGTTATCCACGCGATTTAAAACAAATAAAAATAAATTAAATTGATTGTATTTAAAATGGTTATATATGCTTAATTAAATAATATAAAGTTGCAAAGATCAACAAATTCCATTTAATATTGAAATAAATTGTTGTAAATAAAATCCATATTAAAGAACTTATTGTTAACTTTAATTTGTGATTGATATATATGTAAGAAGTGAGTAAGAGATCATTTTTTGGTTTAAGCTTTCCGTTTATCTCTCCATTTATTTTAAGTTTTTAAATTTTCAGAGTATTACCTTAATTCGATATCTCGATTATCCAGCTATCGTCCGGTCGAATGCAGCCCTGGGGCAGCTGTTTACTTGGCGTTGTGTGTGTGTGTATTTTTTAGAGTTGAGTTGTTTCTAAGATGGCGACGAAAAAAACGCGTCTTATGTGAAAAATGCAATCATAACAACTCGTCTTTTTTGCTAATAAATGTGCGCTAATTTAAAGCAGAACTAGTGAAAAACAGTGCTTAGCGTGCGCCGAGTGTTTTACATGTGAAAGTTTTGGTGCGGAAGCGTAGTGAAAATGGCCACAAATATGTATCGAGTCGGAGGTGAGAAAAAATTTTCCCCTACTCGCTTTTCTATCATCTTTCGTTATCGGCGCCGCCGTCCCGCAGTGTGCGTGTCCTGTGTGTTTGTGTGTGCGTGTGTGTTGTGTCTGCGGAGGCTCCGAAAATGATGGAAGTGCATTAAAAATTGCCGAAATCCCCGACATCGCTACTGTGTGTTATAACATAGCTGCTAAATTGTGGCGGAGAAGAAACATAATTTTTTTTACTTCCTTTTGGGGGAGGGGGGGATTATGTTAGGTGTCGCAGCTGCAGCTGCAAGTGTTTTCAATAAAAATCTATCCGATAAGCATAAGCTTTGTGTGTGTGAGTGTCTGTATTCTAGGGCTGGGAAATGGAATTGCATTTGCCGAATTGTGATCTCCAAATGTGTGCTTGTTGTGTGTGTGTGTGCGTATATAAAAGTGTATCCAATGTTTGAGAGTGCCACCCACTTTATTGTGTTTTCTTATGCTAATGAGCTTCTTAGCATCTTTCCCCCCACCGTAGCGTTACCTGTCTCTCGTTCCAACAAACTCCGGTTATAACCTACTCTATCCCGCTCGCTCTCATCTGATGACGTTATTCTGTTTCTTCACCTGCTTTTCATGGGTGCTAGTGTGTGTGTATGTGAGCTCTTTCGAAATGCAAATAATCTAAAAACGCCAACGTTTAATTAAAAGAATCAAAATAAATAATAAAGGTGCATGTGCGGGTGTTTTAGATTGGGCGCCTTTGTGAAATTATCCCTTCCAATGGGTTGAAATTAATTAATCAGTACTTTTTTTTGCCATTTTTAATACCACACACATATGTATATACATATCTTTAACTGTGCTTTCTCGCTACCTCCACACTTTCTTTTTCATCTCGTATCTATATTTCGATGTTAATTTCTGCATCCGAAAAATTAAAAGAAATGCACTCGTTATAGTTTTTTATGTTTCTTTTTTTTTGGCTTTTGCATTTTATTTTTTAATGATCAACCTCCTCAGTTGAATATACGCATTTAAGTTTAATTGCGCTTTTCTTAGTATTGGTGGCCCGTAATTAAGTGCTTGTGCGTGTGCCTTTACCTGTGACGTATGAATGGGGTTTCTACTCCTCTCCATCTTCCTTTTTCGCCCCCGCCCCCTTTTTTATGCCTTACAATTTTTTAAATATTCGTTTTTCAGACTACGTCTACGTTGAGACAACGCTGAATAGTCCCTACTTAATACGGCGAATCGAGGAGCTGAATAAAAACCAAACCGGCAATGTGGAGGCAAAGGTCATGTGCTTCTACCGGCGCCGGGATCTACCCAATCCTCTTGTGCAACTGGCCGACAAACACCAACGTAAGTACTACAGCCATTCTAACACCTCCGTCTGCCTTTGATATTTGTATCTATAAGTACATATACTTTTTTTGCGACTTAAGTGAGGTTATGTATCGCAGCTGAGTCGTTGTCGTGGCCTTCAAACAAGTTAAAAGATTAAACCGGCTAAGAACAACATGACCACCACAGTCCAGACCCCAAAAACATAGGAGGCGGCATTGTGGGCAATGTGTCACCCACCACTCCTCACCTCTAATAGAACCACACGACCCCCCACACAGCCGAAACGGGGGACATCCGAACCCCCAAATCGGAGCGAAGCATCCCGACGAACACCCAGAACCGCAATTACAACAAATGCAAAGGCGGTGAAAAAGCGTATTTCGCTCAGCATCCATCCGTTAGTGGCATTCATATAAACAGGCAGTGGGGTCTTTCTAGCTCGTTTCATCAGGAATACAAAGGTTAGAGGGGCAAAGATAACTACACGATGAATTCTTATTTGTTATTCTCTATGTGTGGGCATAGATTTGGTTTTCTTGGTAGGTTTTTTTTTAACAATTTATTACGTATTAAAATGGGCAAAAACATGATAAAACTTATAACATTTGAACATAACAGGTTATATAGGAAATATACCATTGTCAGACTTACTAAGATTTTTAAATATTATTTTTATTACAAAAGTTTTCGCTTATATCCCCTTTAAACTCTTAAAAATGTATATTAGGAAGACTTTCTTATTTAGATATGCAGACATGTTGATGAAATCCACACCGACCGTTGCACAGATTTTTCAAAGATAATGAGCTGAGCTGCACTGTACCCTTGATGTTGTGGTTGCTGGAGTTCTTGCTGTTTTCGGGTGGCTGCTAGGCGGCGCCGGCGTCAATGTGAATGTGATACTCTCGGGGCTCGGCTGAAGGTAGACTTGCTGTCTACATCTGAAAACCTGGGCCAAACATATATATCCATACTGTGTGTGCACGAAAATTTGCAACCAAGAGGTAGGGGTTTGGGTATCTGGAGGGGAGTGGATTGCAGAGGAGGAGGGGTATGGAGCTATAGCAATGTGGCACACGCAGCGAGGCGCGCTTTGCATTCGTGTATACATACACACAACGCCTTCACCCCTCGCCACCTTCCAGCCCATTTCGACGCCTAAAAAAAAATATACAAAAAGGCCCTCATCAACCCAACTGGGCTGTGAGTTTTTGGCTTTAACCGCCCACTCGAATTTGATACGTGACCCAACGGAAAATGCGTTTTCCATGAGGCTTACGGCCTCCACCCCATGACATGCGCCAACAATGCATATTAACGCAACCCCTTTTGGCCCCAAATATCATCGAACCCATGCCAGCCTCCCCTCGCTCATTATTATTATATGTTCTATATATTTTGTATGTCTGTCTGCGAGTTTTGAAAAGCGTGCGTCGTGCGTTTGCAGGCCACTTGCTAATTAGGCATTAACAATTAGCGCAGTTTAAATCCAGTAATTAAAGTCATTTTTAGGCGAATACTCAAGGTATGCGAACAGTCTGCCTACAATTATTAGTTATGGCAGGAAGGGCTTGATTGAAGGCAATATAAATTAGCTCTCTGCGGTTAAAGTTAAAGAGTCAGTTAAAGGCCTGCCACCTTACTGCTGCTTTGTAATATCTTTGATTACTTATCGCCAACGACAATGACTCTTAGAATATTCAGTTTATTATCAAGCCTTTCAGCTTTGTGTTACTTTTATATTATTAAACACATACTTTATTTTTTCTTATTAATCATCCAATCATCGTGTACATAACAAATGCACTAAACCTAAATATATATTCAACAACAACAAAATCTTACGCAACACATCATCAGTGGCCACCGCTGAGGACTCACCGCTGGCGACAAAGTTGAAGAAGACCTGGCTTCGCACACCCGTGGGCGAGGAGCAGGCGGCGCAAGCTGTGCTTGATCCATCAATAGGTATCTCCTCCAACTAAAGACATCACATTAGTTTTGGAATGCACCTCTGTTTACGTAGATCTCTCACCTTCTTGTACTTCTTTAAACCTATATAAATATATTTTGAATTGTTTAAATGGACCAGCTCAATAATTTCCGTAGTTTCTGTTTTTTAGTTTATTTATAGACCTTATCGATGTATCTTACGGAAGCATTTGATATTAATCTATAATAGTAGTTATTTTTTAAGTTGGAATAAATATACAATATACATAGTTACTATATCAACGTTACATTGAGCTGCACGAAATAATCTGTTAACAAAACCTACATAAATGTAGTCATTAAACAAAAATCTATTATGTTTTTAATTATCTAAATATTGATTAAAAAGCGCCCTGTAGAATTGCTAGATATTGTAAGGAATAAGCGTATATGGGTGCACGAAATAGGCTGTGGGCCTCTTTAATTTTATCTTTAAATGTTGTATAAAAAATATTTATAAAGTCGTACATTTTCAAACTTTTACCTATTAATTTGAGTTGAAGTGGATTTCTTCAGTGAGTGAATTTCTTAAAGACTAATTCAATACTTCTTCTCTCTATCATTAATAAACACGTACAATATTGTTTCATAGTTTATTAAAATTAAAAACCATAATGATTATTTACTCATTGCTGACTTTAATTGCCATTACAGCTGCCCTGGATGAGGAGCGCACCAGTCCGACGCAATCGTCCGGCGGTGCTAGCTCAGTGACCGGCATTTCTGGCACCACCAACAGCAACAACAGCACTGCCAGCGGAGGTGGCAGCGGCGGTGGCGGCGGTGGAGGAGCAGGGGGTGGCGTAGCGGAGAAGGGCGAGGCGCTAACCAGCAAGCAACGCTACCAGATCAAGCATCGCGAGCTGTTTCTCTCACGCCAAGTTGAGTCGATACCCGCCACACAGATTCGAGGCAAGTGCTCAGTGACGCTGCTTAACGAGACGGAATCCCTGCAGAGCTATCTCAATAAAGACGTGAGTTGGTAGTAGTTTCTTCGGTCAGAACGAGGATGCAAATTGGGGTCACAAAATTTATAGATTATTATAAATGATCATCATTATTAGGACACATTCTTCTACTGTCTGGTGTTCGATCCAAATCAAAAGACTCTGCTCGCCGACAAGGGTGAGATCCGAGTCGGCAGTCGTTACCAGTGTGATATACCCGCAAAGCTCAAGGACACCGCCATGGATGAGCGTAAGCTAGAGGAGCTGGAATCGCTGGTGTGGACGCCCGAGCACAGTTTGACCGATCGCAAAATCGACCAGTTTCTCGTGGTCTCGCGTTCCATCGGCACCTTTGCCCGTGCCCTCGACTGTAGCAGTTCGGTGAAGCAGCCTTCGCTACACATGTCCGCCGCAGCAGCCAGCAGGGACATCACATTGGTCAGTAGGGGAGTGATATTCTTTACATAATCCGGATATTAATCTGATGCTTTTTCTAGTTTCACGCTATGAACATTCTGCACAAGCATGAGTACTCGATTGAGGAGGCCATGTCCTCGCTAGTTCCTTCCACTGGGCCCGTGCTCTGTCGCGATGAAATCGAAGATTGGAGCGCCTCGGAGGCGAATCTCTTTGAGGAGGCTCTAGACAAATATGGCAAAGACTTCAACGACATTCGACAAGATTTCGTACGTTCGTTTTCTATTAATGAGTCCAATTAATTATTTGCCATCTAATTCAAAATTATTCTCACCACAGCTACCTTGGAAGACGCTGAAACAAATCATCGAGTATTACTACATGTGGAAAACCACCGATCGTTATGTGCAGCAGAAGCGCGTCAAGGCCGTGGAGGCGGAACTGAAGCTCAAGCAGGTTTACATACCGCAATACAACAACAATAATGGCAACAAGGGCAACGGATCCGCTGTAAAGGCGGCGGGCGGTGGTGTATACAACGGCACCACCACCAATGGGAGCACAGATCTCTCCAACAATGGCAAACCCTGCGAATCGTGCGGGACAACAAAATCATCACAGGTGAATTCTTATATTATATTATATATTCTTTTATTAATTTGCAATCTTTAAACCATAGTGGAACTCGATCAGTACCGGGCACAGTACGTGTCGGCTTTGCCAGAGCTGCTGGGAGTATTGGCGCAAGTATGGAAGTATGAAGTCTGCGACTAAGGGTGATGGCGGTGGCGATAGCAGCGATGCCAAAAAGAAGGCATCGACGACTTTGACGACGCCATCCCTTACGTCAGCGATAACAGGTGCTGCAGGTGCAGCCCCCACCGCAGTGGTGGACCTTAATGACGACGACAAAATCAGTGATCTATCTAATCGTCAGTTGCATAGGTAAAAAGAGCGCTTTTTATATGATATTGTCAAGAAATGTATGCTTTAATGGGTTATCTTTTTTACTTCAGATGTTCTATTGTCAATTGCGGCAAGGAGTTTAAGCTGAAGACCCACCTGGCACGCCACTATGCGCAAGCGCATGGCATCGCCATCAGCTCTGGGTCACCGCGGCCCATTATGAAGACGCGCACTGCCTTCTACTTGCACACCAATCCCATGACCCGAGTAGCACGCGCAATCTGTCGCAGCATTGTCAAGCCGAAAAGGGCAGCGCGGCAGAGTGCGTATGCCATCAACGCTCTACTGGTTAAGCAAGAGTGTAAGTCTCGAATAGATTCTATAACATGCAAAACAAATCTAATCTATGCTGACTTCCTTTTTATTTTCTTAGTTACGAATCGTATTAGCGGAAAATCGCAAGCAGAGATAAAAAAATTGCTCTTGCTGAAGCCGAAGGATCGGGGAAGTGTCACCAAGATCGCCAATCGTCTTGGTGCACCGGGCAGTGGTCCACACGAGTGGCTAATACTAACACCCAAGGACAAGATGCCGCTGCCACTCTTTGTCTCATTCCCTAAACCCCCGAAAGCTGCTGACGGCAGTTTAGTGTACGAACGAGTGCCCAACAAATCTCCCGATATCGTTGCCGTCTCGGCCGACAAGGAGCTAACCATAATTCCAACGCAAGCCACTTCGACGATACGGAAGCGAGCCCACGATGACCAGCAGCAGCTGAATGGCACAGAAGGTGAGTGTTAACGGCTTTAAAGAGATTCTCCTCCTTACATATACTTTTCAGTTACTATAGTTCCCAGCGGACCGCCGGCTAAGCGCCCCAATAAGGATCCAATGCCCTCACATTGTCCCAGTCCCGAACAGTTTGCGGCAATGATGGCAGCTTCCGGACAGCCGCTCTCCCGACATCATGTAAGTAACAAATATGCTTTTATTTGATTATAATCGTTTTAATTTATGTATTTATTGCCATTCCAGCTCAATGGTAAGCAGAAGATTGCACAAATGGCCCGCGGTGGCAATGGGCGCAAGCAGGTCATCAGTTGGATGGATGCACCGGACGATGTTTACTTTAGGGCCAACGATAACCACAAGTGAGTAGTAAGGATTAAAGAATTTGACAGTATTTATTTTTATTTGCCGTTTGCGTTGCAGAAAAACGAGAAAAATACTCTCTGCCGTGGATTTGCGACGTGCGGCTCGCAAACCATGGCGCATACTGCCTATAAAGCCTACGGCGCCAGAGCCGAGTAGTAGGCCCATAGAATCACAAATTGTCATACTGGACTGACCGTCGACGACAAACAAAATGGCAAAATCTGGTGCATCAGGGGCAGCGGCATCGTCATCGGCAACCAAGTTGTTGTTATCGTCATCAGCAAACAGATTCGACCAGCAGCAGCAACATCCTCCATTTCCATATACCATGGATGCACTGCTTAACTAGCGCATTCTCTGGTTTAAACGGGCTTGCCATGTACATACCCCCGGAGCATAAACACTCCCATAACTCCAACAATACAGACAGACAGACCAACAGAACAGGCATTAACTTAGGATCAGTGTAGTTACAGCCTTACTGTACGAAGACGACATGTAGGAAAAACAAGCAAACACAAATCCACTTTAATAGCGCTTAAATAGGTATCTTTTTTAAACAAAGCAGAAATAGTAAGATAAAAAGTGTTAAGCATGCGAGCGAGAACTACAAAATATTTATAAATAATTTATATAATTTTTAAAATTACAATCTCAACACCCACATACAAAACACACACGCTACACATTGACTATACTTACATAGTGAAGGCATCTGCATTGGTCTATTTTTTAAATATATGCATGTGCGTTCTCGATATACATATGATTTCTGTCGCTTTAAAGTTCTTCTCTGTTTAATTTTCTAAGCCTAATCCTAGCTAAGAACCATATACGTAATTATGAAATTAAAAGGCCTCTCCTGTACGTTTTTTAGTATTTGTCAGTCCAAGTTTGAATTGAATGCACATAACAGATTTATTGGAAATTATGTTTTAATGCTTCGATAAGATTTGAAAATATAAAGGATTTAAAATTGTTAAAAAATGTGTGACACGTGCAAAATTTTAGAAAAAGTGATTACAAATTTTACGCTGTAACTACTTACTAATGGAAAAAAACTACACTAAAGCAAAAAATTGTACAGTAACAAAGTAAAACGTTAAAAATTCGAATAAAATGTATTTTCATAATTTATGTAAACACATACACACGAATGTTCAGTAATCTAAAGAGCTATTGTCATACTCATCCCACACACACACAACACACCCGCATCTAGCATATATTATTGACGCATATAAATTTAATAAGAATCTAAGCCGCAATTACATTTAAAAATGTATCAATAACACACAGACGAAAGATCATAAGAAATAATGACTTAGAAGTAGGGCAGAGCAGGGCAAGCGAAAACCAGAAGAGCACAGAGAGGAGGAACCCAATAAAATTAAAAGATTATGATGAAGATATGATTGTAAGCCAACAACCAACATACTTTTAACTTACGACCTAAGCAATTTTTGTAAAATAATAAATCACTTCAAATTAAAAAAGTTAGTTAAGTGAGGAAGAGCGAACGAATCGAAAGCTGCTGCAACTAAAATGTCAAATACAACAGTCTCCGAAACACAGCCAAGAATGAATACGCCGCGGGTGATGGATTATCCAGCAAATAGACTTTTTAATTGGTTTTCATTTACTTCCGCAACATAAAGATCTTGGAGACAAGCCGCCGATAAAAGCAGCAAACACAACAGAGACAAGCAACAGATGCAAATCAAACAGAGCTGTATACATAATAATATACCTATATATATATTATATACAGATATACAAATATAACAGTAACAGTGGATAAATACAGTACCCATAAACATTTTTACAGAGCAAGAAAAAAGAGAAATGACGCAGCAATGGCGGCGGCAACAGAAAAGAAAACGTTTTCCAAATAAAGTTTTAAAACTAAACACTTTTCCTAAAAATATGTCAACTTTTGTAAATTTTATTTCATAAAAATAGTTAACAATCTTTGGATCTCTATTCGGAATAGCTGGCAATACACAGTGAGGCATTGGTTCCTCCGAATCCAAAGGAGTTCTTGAGAGCAACACGACGCTCCTGATTTGGCCTCCATTCGGCTGCTTCCCTGACCACGTTTACGGTCACGTCCACATCCAGCTGTTCGATGTTGATGGAAGGCGGCAGCTTGTTGTCCACACAAGCGTGCACCACAAATAGTGCCTCCAGATTGCCGGACGAGCCGAGCAGGTGACCGTGGGCTCCCTTTGTAGAAGAAACCCTCACCTGATGAGCGTGTTCGCCAAATACGCGACCTATCGCGTGCGATTCAATCCGATCGCCGGTGGGCGTGGATGTGGCATGGGCATTCACGTACGTAATCTCTTCCGGCCTAATCCCAGCATCCTGGATGGCCCTTTTCATTGCCAGAGTAGCTCCCTCGCCGTTCTCACTCGGGGAAGTTATGTGAAAGGCATCGCCGGACAGACCGTAGCCCAGTAACTCAGCCAGGATGGTGGCTCCTCGCGAGCGGGCATGCTCCAGTTCCTCCAGCAAAAGAACGGCGGCTCCCTCACCCATCACGAAGCCATCACGGGATTTGTCAAAGGGTCGTGAGGCCACCGCAGGGTTATCATTGAAAGCTGTACTTAGAGCACGTAATCTGCAAAATCCGGCGATGGAGAGTGGATCTATGCAGGCCTCACCACTTCCGGCCAGCATCACATCCGCATCGCCGTTCCGAATAAAGCGCATGGCATCGCCCAGGGCATGGGCACCGGTTGCGCAGGCTGTGGACACCGAGTGGTTTGGTCCTCTTAGCCCATGCCGCATGCTGATGTGACCACAGGCCATGCTGGGCAGTAGCCTTGGGACGAAGAAGGGGCTCACACGGTTATAGCCTCGCTGCAGTTGCTGCCAAGCGCCGTAGACTTCCGTAAGATCGAACATGCCCATACCCACGCAGACGCCGAATCGCTCCCGCTGCTCCTCGCTCATATCCTTGGGATTCAGTCTCCCAGTGACCAGAGCCTCCTCCGCTGCCACGACAGCCAGTTGGGTAGCCGGACTCATAAGCTTCATGTCCGTCTTGCTTATGGGTTTTTCAGATTGGAGCTTGTCCCTGTCGATCTGAGCAGCCACCTGGCAGGGCAAGCCCTTGAACTCCGGTCCCAGGTGGGAGATGGCCGATTCCTCGGTCAAGATGCGCCGCCATGAATCTGCTGCATTGTTAGCCAACGGAGTCACAGCACCACTTCCAGTTATCACCACTCGTCGGCGGCCGGATTGTGTGGATGAGTTACGCGTTGGGAGTATTGTCAATAGCTTAGAACTTCTTAAAATCCGCATTTTGGTGTTTACATGATCATGTGAGCGTGACCGTGTTTTGACCGTTAAAATATCTAAGAAATACTTGTCCCAAACTGTTCGTCAAATTAGCGTCGAAAGTGGAACGATGGAATATGGAGCTTTGATAGCATTTATGAAAATGGGCATTTTCAGAATTTTATAATTTTATTTATTGTATTATAACTAATTATATACACACAAAATATTATTAAAAAATTATTCTTATAATAATTTAGCCATTAATTATCCGTAAATATATATATATATAATTAATGATCCGATAACACACCCCACACTAAAATCAAAATACAATAATACCACTTGGTTTTAGTATGACCATGTCGAAGTTGCACTTAAAAATTGCCGGAAAAGAAAATATGTCAAGTTAGCGTCGCATAGTTAGAGTCGAACCGGAACAGTTGGAATTGGAACACGAAGAGGGTTTTTATATTTAATTTATTTAGTAAATAAGCAATTAAATCGAGTAAAATAAAGTACCTACGTGTTAATAATTTAAGTTACTAATGTTTTTTTTTTTTTAGCTTGTGCAACTTTAAGACGTCCAAGTGGCTCAAATATCCATTTGAAAAATCGGCACCCCCAATTTTTCTTTTTAATTGCTTCTCTCACAGGGCGTGTGCTAACAATCTACGATAAGGATAAGAACACCAATACGGCTAAAAACTCTGATAAGTTTGAGAATTTTAATATGGTGTGAAACTCCGGTAAAAATAGAGCAAGCAGTGCTCGTCCAAGTTTTAAACGAATTTTTGGTCTTTAAATCGCTAATTTTATACCCTAATAACTAAGCCAAAACAG
This sequence comes from Drosophila pectinifera, assembly GCA_008042775.1. Classification (NCBI taxonomy): domain Eukaryota; kingdom Metazoa; phylum Arthropoda; class Insecta; order Diptera; family Drosophilidae; genus Drosophila; species Drosophila pectinifera. The sequence goes on from VNKC01002960.1 coordinate 52,940, forward strand.
CCTTAATTTCACTTCAGAAAGCTTTGCCATGTTAGTTTTTATTTGTTTAATTAATCTGCATATCAAATTTAGGAATTAACAGAGATTAAATTTTTGTCAATTTTTGACAATTTTAATGATGTAACCCCTTATAACATTTTCAAAAATCGTCCAAATTTTTTATCTCATTTTTTTCAAATATTTAATATTTAAATAATTAAGATTTTAGCGGGGATTCGGAATATAAATGACATTTGGCGGTCATTCCATTTTTGGCCAAATTATGCTCTCCAGAAGACCTCAAGTATGCGGATATTTGGGTCCTTAAATTGGCATTTTTATATCCTAATTTTTGAACTAATCAAACTTAAGAATAACAATAACTTGGCCCAAACAGCCTGAAAAACAGCGGATCGGAATATATATGGCATTTGGCTGTCATTCCATTTTTGGCCAAATTATGCTCTCCAGAAGACCTCAAGTATGCGGATATTTGGGTCCTTAAATTGGCATTTTTATATCCTAATTTTTGAACTAATCAAACTTAAGAATAACAATAACTTGGCCCAAACAGCCTGAAAAACAGCGGATCGGAATATATATGGCATTTGGCTGTCATTCCCATGTTGGTAAAATTATGCTCTCCAGAAGACCTCAAGAATGCGGATATTTGGGTCCTTAAAACTAAAAATATCCATAACTTGGCCAAAACAGCCTTAATTTTAGTTCGGAAAGCTTTTCCGTGTTAGTTTTTATTTATTTAATTAATCTGCATATCAAATTTAGGAATTAACAAAGATAAAAT
>VNKC01002965.1:0-11712 GCA_008042775.1 Drosophila pectinifera
TATAAATGCTTTAAAACAGTTTTAAAAATGGGTCAATTTCTGATAATCTGGAAAATCTGAGTGTCTGCATTTGACCAAAATCTGCCGACTATGTCTCATAGCAAGCTTCAATGTGCAAAAGTAAACAAACTGCGGCTTCCCAATGGATTCCTTTCTGGATTTTGGTGTGTGTGTAAAAACAAAACCAAAAATTAAAGAAGAAAATTTGCGAAAATATTCCACAACCATAACCACACTGGAAAATTTTCAATCAAATATTATCTTAAACCAAATTAATCACATAAGTAAAAAGGATTAAGCACACTCGACTGTGAGGTATCCAGTACCCAAAGCTTTGTGGAATAAGCTAAAATATAAATCGGACTTTCAGTGGTACTTTCAGCCCAAATGCCTTTCATAGTAACGTTTAAATAAAAACTAAAACATAAAAAGATTTGTTTTGGATATCCCAAGTTCGAATATGACAATTTTGACTGCGAGTGCGAGAGGAATAGAGAATAACTTCAATGTGTAATAACTCCCATGTTTCATTGTAAAATTTGACTCAAACTTTTAGAGCACTTCCGCTCAAATGTATTTATGTAAAATAATTTATATATATTGTTCCAGAAATTTTCGAAAAATGACGGCAGGGAGAATTAATATTAGTTTGTAACAGTTTTGAATTTGAATTGTATTACTGAATAACTAACGATATGCAAGAGCAATGTCTGAAGAAGAAGAATTTAATATTTGAGCCAAAAGGGGATTTTTATTTGGAGATACAGCGATGCAATGTGAACTAGGCATAAGTGGATTCATGTTGGTGCCCAAACAGGGACTTTCTAAGAGAACGTTTGAACCGATTGCAACAAATTTGGAGCTAAAAGTTGACGAACGTCAGGCACCGTTGAAGTTCGAGATCTTGCCAGTGTGGTCACTTGGCCAGTAAGTAATTTTCTGTGTGATGATTCTTTTATTCATATTTAAAAGCAAGACTAAACATTATCGCTAGATTAAAAAATATATTGTCTCACCATTCTGTAATTCGAATCGAAAGACAACTAAATTAAGAGTAGTGTTTGGCGCGTCGTGCAAATCGAGAAACGGACTATCGCTTATTTGCACAATGTTAGAAAGGACAACTATTAAGCCAAATCTATTTGAAACATTGGTCGATTTTGAATTTATAAATATTCCAACCGAGAGCGAGGTAGAATTAATTTTTTACTTTGTGAATTTTCTGATGAATTCTCGCCCAGACACCCGCACAACTCCTGCAGCTCGATGTGCTGGTTCGTCTGCCTGATCCTTACGACAGGACCTTGCCGCTCCCACGTCCTTGTTTCTTGTCTTTTTTATTCTTTATCGTGATCCGTGGATCGGTGATCCCTAATCCTCGGGCCTTAAGTCCTTGCACAATAATCACACATAATGTTCTGCTTTCCTCGCTGCTTCTCTATTTATAGGCAGTCAATATCCCGTTATCCATGTCGTATGCGACACCGAGTCCAGTTCCACCAGAGTCCCGTTGATTTCACGGCGTTTCTGCTTTGTCGACCAAAATCCACCGTCGTTCCACCGGGTCCGAAGTCCACCAGAGTGCCGTAGCATTCATGGCGTCTCTCCTTTGCCGGTTCCAAAGTCCATCGAGGTCCCGATAGGTTCACGGCGTTTCTTCTTTGAAGTCCAAAGTCTGCCAATTACTATTCGACATCAATGCCCTTGGCTGTCCGCCTGCATCGCCACTACTTGTCTGTTGCTAGGCAGCTTCAACGAAATTTATCTTCTTTTACATCGCCCCTCCCTTGCCGCTGCGGGGTGACCGCCAAGTTGTGCATTTCCCGCACCCCATGCTTCTGCTCAGAAATCAAAACAAACCATTATGAAGCAAGTCTCAGAAAAATTTTTTACTCGACGGCCTCTGGGCTATCTGCAAAACAAAACAAATATACATACTGCAGTGGAGAGGTCATGAGTCTGTTCCTAGACACCAACTTCCCAGGAAGGGTACGCACAGGTCATTCAGCCATAATCGGCCTAAAATTAAACTAGCCGTAAAGACATTATCAGAAAACTACCGGGAAGTAAAGATAATCATAAAACTACCGGGAAGTAAAGATAAATCAATGAATTTGTGAAACGAAAACGGACGCCGACTACTTATTTCAAACCGTTTTCTTCTACGTGAGATTTCATCATTCTCGCAGCACTTCCCGATCTCCAGCTACAACCGACGAGCAGTTTGGCTAATAATAATCTGCCCCCTCATTTTATGGTCCTTCGAGCCGCATTTATCCTGATCCATATCATCTTCAGCGCGCCACTGCGGACTAACATCTGAATTTAAGCTGTCCAGTAATTCCACATAGAAATTCCAAAGATTAACCCCAAGTGTTTTGCCTCTTTTTTGTTCTTTATATATAAGTGTGAAATTGTGGTCGTGCATATTATATTCGCCTAGCCACAAATAGAAATTAAATATTGAGGAAGCGTTATATAAGGATTTAATTAATCAACCTGTTTAATTTCATTATTTTAATGGTTATTTTACCATTTAAAAAGGTATAATCTGAAACCACTGGAGTTTAAACAGTTTAAAGAGTGGCACTTTTGGTCCGATAAATGAACCATTTCTGGCTTTTTTTTTTGCTTTAAACTAAACAATTAATAAAATAAAAGCCTGTTAAATATTCTTTTACTTCTGAAAAAACAAGTTAACAAAATGACAACCGAAGCACCCTGATACACTTACAATATACATCCAAAATCCGGATATTTAGTAATTATAGCTAGTAATTAGAACCAAATTTCCATTGCTATTATATTTTCTGAACTAGTTTTTTTGCGATAAAATCGCTCTAGGTCATTTTTAGTTTGTGTAATTTTTAAATATTAAATCACTAAAAATACAATTTTCTTTCCAGAGCGAGAACTTTCACTGACAAAAAAATGTTTTCCAATAGCTAATTTTATTTCCTTATCTAGTTTTTGCGCTAAGATCACCCTGGGTCCTTTTTAGGGTTTTTTTTTTATTATTTTAATTTTATAAAAGCTCCTGAGTTTAAGCTGAATCCAATTCCTACACGCCTCTTCATCGCCCAATAGACCGTCTGTTAAAATTAAATAAATATTTTAATCAAACGCAACAAAAAAAAAACTTTTTATCGATATGACATGAAGTTAATTATCCTGATTTTCCAGTTTTTATTAAATTTTCTTTTCTGTCAAAAACCACACCATGTGTAGTTTTCGACTACCTTCAAGGACAGATTAAGAATTCCAAGGCATTTTTCGCCAGTGTGACCGAATTAACCTAATTTTTTTAATAGGGCCTAACTTGAGCATTCCCATAGAGGGGGATAAAGACATCTGTCATTGAGGCACAAATTATCTAGCCCGAGCGTTGATTGACTCGGAATCCGCGGCAACGTTTATTACTAAGTGCCAATAAAAACCTTATGATCAATCCCGAGAGCATCACTACGAAACTTCGCGTTGTCCTTCAGTGAATGGAACAAGCTTCAACGATGTCCTTCATGTTGGTCCCGTTCTCTAGTCCGATCTGACGATTCAGATCCTGAAATGGCGGTATTTTAATACGTATTTAGTTATGAAATGTACCGTCAGATCTGGGTCGATGTGAGGATCTAGGTCAGCCATATTATTCTGGAGTATGTCGACGATGTTTTGACGGGAGCCAATTCCGCGTATGAGGCTCAATTGATCATCCAGGAGTTACAGATAGCTTTCAAAGCTCCGCCGGTTTCCATTTCAGCAGATTAGATTAAACACTGCCAGTGCTACCGTGCTGCGGTTCCTGAAGCGAATCCACAAGGGCCCGATCACGCCTAATTCGCGTCCCGCAAGCTGTCAAATTTAATCGCCATATAGCGAAAAGCATTTTAATTTGGAAGATTAAAGCCCCCTCCCAGTCTCAAGTCATATATTTAACTTTAATCCGTTTATGGACCGACATGGCCTATCACTGCCTCTAAAGCCGTATAGTACGATGAGCGGCATCCAATAATTCTTTCCTATATTAGTAGACTGTCTCGCCATCTTATCCAATTCATCCACCAGATTACGCTTCATGGCGGATCTGCACGAATCACGAAAAGCTGCAAACACAACTGATGGGCGATCTTCCAACAGACACAGTCTCATTCTCAAGGGCTTTCACGTATACTGGCGTTGATTTCGCTGGCCCTTTTGAGATTAAAGACTATACAGGGAGAGCGTGTCTCATTATTAGGGATACGTTTGTGTGTTTCTCTACGAAGGCCATCCATTTGGAAACCATGTTCTTCATGTAAGCAATGAAGGAGTCCATAACTGAAGAACCATAACTGAAGATGGCTATCATCAGAGGCTTGTGTGGCGATTTATCCCACAAGGTGCTCGACATATAGGACTCTTTTCTACGCTATTATCTAAAACTTTCTCCGAAGTCCGAAGATCGGACAGATCTGCCTCACTTATCCTCCTTCCTTATTCCTCCATCCGTTGCAAATAACTAGTGTGTAGTTTAGTTTATAAGGTGCCATACTAATTCCGTTATTTTCTCTTATATTCGTAGACTACCATACAACACAATGGTTCTTCGTCCTCGTACCGCCCAAACGTTGGGCAGCAGACGTTCCCGAGGTATTCAATCCTACCGCTGACGAGTCGGCCTAAGAATCCATCCGCGGTGAAAGCGGTTCCTGAAGTTGAGCTCTGAGAAGCGACTACAAGCACTACTTATCAATCGTTTGTCTCGAAAACTCTCTTAGTAAGTGCTATAACAGGATATTATCTATCCACAAGGATCCAAAAAACAAGAACTAACAAATAATAATTCTGTTATTCTAATTTGAAAATACTTACCCTTTTCAATATTAGATGCAGTCAAATCATAACTGAAATCTTTAAGACTTTCAGAAATGCTAGTATTGCGGCATTGCTTCAAAAATGAGTGTGTCACTAATTTTGAGGCAGACCAACGAGAGACTGGATTTTTAGTTAAGCATAACTCAACGAACTGGTAGAAATCATCTGAGAACGATTTTTTCACGAATAACTCACGTGAAATTTTTCTCATAGGGTAATGAAAAAGTATTGATCCTGCAAATGGTAAAAAAATCAATTAGAAAGTACAAATTTTGTTTGTTTTTGCAGAATGACCTTTTTACCCTACGCTCATGTAATCTAATACTCTGAACACGAAAACCGATACCGGATACTTTTAGTGGCCAAAAATTATGCGGTAGGGCACTCTTACCATATATATATTAATTATAGTAAATATTAGTTAATAATTTTTGCATATTTTTGTTTGTGGAAGCTATTAGAATTAATTGCGAAATTAACACCTAGAGCGGCCAAAGGTCGCCGCTTCCAAAACAGAGAATAAAGGAATTAAAACGGTATCAACTTGTAATACATAGGAGATATTCTTTGAATTATGTAAAATTTGTTAAATTGTAAATTTAATTACATTTCATACTTTTGTAAAACTCATAATAACAAAAAAAGAAAAAATGCTAAAAGGCGGCAAAGTTTACTAAAAATTGTTTCCGGCTGTTGTGGAGGGGGCGGACTCGTAGCCAAACAAAAAGATTTAGATTAGTTGTCCACCGAAGAAAGAACAATCCCAAAATCCCACGTAGAAATAGGAAAATTAACCCTTTGAAATTGGTTTATTGTATTGCATTTTATTAGCCTTCGTCGGCTGCTGGTAAATTAGAAACTAACAACAGAAACTTAATCATAAGCTTGCGAGAGCGGAGTAGAAGCTCTCGCGGACTGGAAGTCCGGAGGGAGAGACAAAGCAAGAGCGGGCGAGTGAACGCTGGGCCTCGTGAAACGGGACATTTCATGACCGCTAGCGGGATCACACTGCCTCTTGAAAATAAGCGCCCTTTGGCGCGAACACCGGCCCACGGCTAGAAACCGCGACCAGGTGGCTACATGCTACGCAGCACGCATTTCCAACACTTAAGGGCCTGTATTAAAAACCATCCTCTAACCCTATTTCTAATATTTCCTTATCCCAAATTCAAGAGACTATAACTTAGTTTACGTTATTCATCATTTCCAGATCGTAAGTGGACGTGGTCAAAATTTTAAATAAACTTGATCTGCGTGCAACAGATTAGAGTGTTGTCATTAAATTTTGTACCTCTAGCTCCTATAGTCTCTGAGATCTGTTGTTTCATAAGAACGGATAGACAAACAGACGGACAGAAGGACATCGTTAGATGCCTGTTACATACAATCTGGGTTGGCACTAAGTTAAAATACATTTATATTATAAAGGTACCCAGTATAAAAAAATCCCATATTAGAGCCTAATATTTGGAATTTGAGAAGAATCCTAACTCCTCACTCAGCCCCAAAAAGCACCCAAGTTTCAAGTAAATCAGATAATCAGATTTTCGCGCCTACGTTTCAGATTTGTTATAGTTATAGGGACAATATTTTACATTTGTTTGGGTATGAATCATTTTCGGAATCCGGAGGGGTTTCTTTGCTTGTGCTTCTAGACTAGTCTGTCTTCCGTTGATCTACCATTTCGTATAATTTCGGTCCTATTTTCAGCAATAATAGGATGATGGTGAACCGATAACTAACGAAAAATTCTGAAATTTCCCTGCTTCCGAGTTTTCCGCACGTATTTATAATATTTATTTCATTGACCATGATAAGACTTCTACTTTCGATTTCTCTCTCGTAAGTTGGAAAAGAGATGGCTTTGGATCCAGAAAGTTTATTTTCATTACCTTGTAGATGGATTCGTTGATTTACAGTTATAGAAGAGGCGTGATATTAAAGCCTGTTGCTTTAGAAGTTTATCGTCACTTTATTTTTTGATTGTTGATGGGTCATCAAGCTTTCATTCTGGTTTTCTAAAATTTATAAATACGTTCGTAAATGAAAGTTTCTTTGCATATATCTACCTATGATAGTGATATTCTGTGTTTCAGCATATTTTAATTTTGATTAATAATTTCTTCCGAGTTCTGAGTATCTCTTAATATCGTGTTTGTGTAATTAAGTTGATTAATTTTTTTGATAGTCAACAGATTAATTATTACTTTTAAATTGTTATTTTAAAGATGCTCATTGATTTAATTTTGTAAAATTTCCGCAATGGTGGTGGTCTGGGGTTTTCGTAAGACATTTTAATGATGTAATACACAAAATTGTATTAAGTTTTGTTGAGTTGGAGGGGTCGGATTTGTAGTCAAAAGGGAGATCGATTGGAAAAATTTTGCAAACAGGGAGTCAGGAATGAGAGAGACACGGGACATTTCCAGGTATTACATTGTCTCTCGAAAATAAGCTCCCTCTTGGCGCGAACACCTGGATTAATGACCTCCTAATATTTTTTATAAACTTTATTGATTGAGTTCCCGTAAATGTCCGCAGCAAAATCAATGAATACTGCTTCTAACAACTCGACATACATTTATGCATTTGTTCCTGTTGGTATAAAACAATGTGAAGATTTAAATACAGCCCAAGTTATTAATGATGCTCCACCACAATTTCATTTCTGGCTGGCCTACTCTCGTCCTTTTCTCACGTGGCAGGAGTCAGACACGTCCCAGTTAAATATTTTTTCCTCAATAAATATAACTTCAGTAAACTCCTCTGCCTAAAATATATACTTCTCTGCAAATTCTTAGACACACACATTTGCGCACATTTTCGGATTTCAGAGAAAGTTCCCAATTTCGACTTTTTTATGCCTATTTAGTCCATCGGCAAGTCCTTTGAACATACTGCGGCCTTTCTCCGACAAAAGTGTTCCACGAGACATTTTATCGTTGTTGGGGTGTTGCGAGTACTCCTCATTGCGAGCACACCTCTTCCAGAAGCCCTACAGCATCGCTTAAACGTTTGGGCCAGGAAGAAACTCGTAAAAAGTCAGTCAACCGGCGATGGCTCAGCTTTGCATCCAGGATCTCTAAAGTTCGGCTGGCGATAAAGGTTGATTAAGTGCGTAACAACCACGAAAGTACGATTATGGATTTAATGCTCTGAGGCGTTCTCGTGTTTTGGCTGCGATTAGAGACACCGAGGGTGTGCCGTCAGCAGCATACGCCATTATAGGTGCGTATCTTCCCAATTCTTTGTTTACGTAGCGTGGTAGTATAAGCTATGTGATGTTGTTGCAACATGTCTGCCACCATTCAGTTAACTTCAGTGGAAGGTTTAAGTCACAGTCCAAGTCCAGAAGTCAGAATTTTTGGAACAGAATCGTGAACTAGACCACCGGGGCCAGAACACTTTGGGGGTCGGATATGCGGGACATATCCGAATATATTAGCCGTTCGTTCAGTACTATCCGGTTGTATAGGTAGCGAGTTATTGTAAGAAAGGATGTCATTTTGGGGATTCCGGTGAATTCGTAAAACCTAGACCGCAATGTTTATCAGAGATGCCATTTTCCAAGCTCAAGCTTCGTTTTGGACATCAGATGAATGAGTTCGTCACTGCTGTTAATTAGTTCGTTTTCTGAATCAGTGCCGATAAGAACATCGTCGACGTTGAAGTTCTCTAGAAGAATTTGATTTGATTTGATTTTTCACGATTCTTCTATAGGTGACTGTGCTGAGCTGATAATGTTGGAGGGGGTCACTTGAAGCATCTCTTCATACAATTCGTTGATAGCTGCGATGTTTTGTAGCCACCCATATTTAACGAAACCTTTTATCTATGTCCACGGAATACACAAACTTGTGAAATAGATTTCGTTAAACGAAATCTCGTTTCGTTCTTCAAACGACCCGTCTAATACCACAACCAGCTTCTTTCCTAGAACATTCATAACGACCTATCTGGGGCATATGACTCAAATATTGAGCATATTGTAGGTGTAGCTCCGAATTACACTGGTAGGTAGCTCATTGTAGGCTATTTCCGGCTATCTGCGGGCTGTCATTTTTGAAAGGCATTTCAACAATGTATTTGTGTATGTTTATATAATCCTCGAACTTTCAAAAGCGTTGTGGAGAGGCATTACCCATATACGTGTTGGTGGCCGGGAATATATTTGCGTAGATGTATTAAATTTGTCATAGTATTGTATTGTCTGCTTATTTAAGTCAATCATAAATCCGTAATACATCTGCATGTATGTTTTCTCGTGGGAGTGATGACTTACTTTTTCCAAGCACATGCGGTTCGGCATCGATTGTATGCGCTGACACAGGTTCGTCTCTTTGATAGCAATTGTTACAGTTCCAGGCATGAAATACCACACTTTCGTTGCCTCCAACACACACAAAATGAAACCAAAAAGCTAACGGACTGTGCTTAACTGTACACAAAAACCAGTTTCCGCAATCTTTATTATTCTTTTTTTTTTCATCAACCCGCATAGAGGCTTTCTTATTGACTTTAAATATATATAATAATTATAATTATTGTAGTCCTCACACATACAGGCGTAGCACACACATACGCCCAGATGCCCAGAAGCAGGAAATAATATATATTGAATTAAATAGGATGCTAAATTCATTAAGCTTTACTATTACAGCTTAAGGACATATCCAAAAAATTTTATTAAATGGAAGGAAACATTATTGGTGTTGTGTAAAATATTAATATATAAAAACACAGAGAATATGCAGAGATAATAGCAAAAACGTTATTTAAAAATAGTGAAAAATACCTATATCCAATGGTATAATAAATGAAGTTGGAAAGCTACAGAGTGTGACAGACTGCGAGATAGCCGGTGCCCAAAGCATTGTGGGTGGATTTAAAAGGCACACTGACAATTATGCTATTTTATGAAAATCTTAAGTTAAACAGAGCGGAAGGCAGAAGAAAACGTTTACAAATGAAGACAAATGTTGTTAGAAACATGTTAGGCAACACCCTATCTTGCATTCGGTGTATGTAATTTTTTTTAATAACCCACCATTATAATCCAAATTCACTCATATTTTTAGAGGTCAGCACAAATATATTTTTTTTTATTTATTTACTTCAAACCGAAATGACCACTATAGCCTAGTTGCAAGTTTTTCGTAGTTTTCGAAGGTGGAATTTGTTACGTTCGTTGTTAGCTTTATATCTTATAGTCTCTGTGATATATTATTATACATGGACGGACAAACGGACATGGCTTAATCAACTCGGCTGGTGACGCTGATATATATATTCATAATTTAAAAAAAAAATAAAAGTGAAAAAAGATAAAATATATTTTTCTAATAATATTCCATTTTGATAAATATTTTAGATCACAGTACACTACTACGCTAAACATATATATTTTGAATAAAACGCGTATCGTTGGTCACGGGCAATCACAACACTCATAAATTTGGTGGGACACATACGCGACATCTCTGAGCTAGTCGCACGATTTCGTAGCGAGCAAGGACATAGAAAACCAGTTCGTTACAGAAGCTTTTGCAAAACTCAGTGAACAAGATTATAAAACCAAGCCATAGAAACAAATATTTTCGAACTTTTAAAATATTCCAGTCTTTCGAGTTGTGATGGTGTTGTTATGGAACAAGTAGAAAAGCTACAGACGAGTGTAAGCAACTGTGAGATACCTTGCACTCAAAGCATTCTGAGTGAAACTAAAATAAACGTAGACACTGACAAATAAAGAAATATGTTACTGGGAACATGTTGAGCAATACCCAAAAAAGACAGATGTCGTTAGGAACATGTTAAGCAACATGTTGGTGCTGCTAACTTAAATGTAGATGTTGCAGAAGCAAAGAATTTATATTTTGATGTATTTATTTCATATCAATTTACTTTAAATCGAAAATCACGACTATAGCTTAGTTATACGTTTAGTTATACGTTATACGTTATACGTTATCATTTAAAATAAACTTTATGCATGCAACAGATTATAATTTGGTCACCAAATTTGGTAGCTCCAGCTCCTAAGGTCCCTGAGGTCTGTTGTTTCACACGGACAGACAGACTGGCTGGTGGCTGGTGACGCTGATCAAGAATGTACAGTGACGCACTAAAGTGTTGGCACAGTGGCAAATTTCAACTTTAAATGTTGTTCCCAGGCGTATGAAACAAATTAAACATTTCTTTATTTAAAGGCACTTTTTTTTTGTATTTTTTATAACGCTCTTAAAACTATTTATACTTAAACGAAAAATGAACCTATTTCGTGACACAAAAGTCTTGGCACACTTCACTTAAAACATTTTTTTTTTAATTTAACATCAAAATTAATACTTGGTTGGTAATCCCTTCTGCTTTATAACATCTTCAAGACGTCTCGGCATGGAATGAACCAACTTTTTGGTAGTATCTTCGGAAATATTCACCCATTCCTCCAAAAGGGCCTTCTTTAGGCCATTTTTTGATGAAATTTCATGTTTCTTAATACGTCGATCCAATTCATGTTTCACACGGACAGACAGACTGGCTGGTGGCTGGTGACGCTGATCAAGAATGTACAGTGACGCACTAAAGTGTTGGCACAGTGGCAAATTTCAACTTTAAATGTTGTTCCCAGGCGTATGAAACAATTTTATGATGAAAATTTTTTTGATTTACTTAAATTAAACATTTCTTTATTTAAAGGCACTTTTTTTTTGTATTTTTTATAACGCTCTTAAAACTATTTAAACTTAAACGAAAAATGAACCTATTTCGTGACACAAAAGTCTTGGCACACTTCACTTAAAACATTTTTTTTTTAATTTAACATCAAAATTAATACTTGGTTGGTAATCCCTTCTGCTT
>VNKC01002968.1:0-50656 GCA_008042775.1 Drosophila pectinifera
CCTTGCAGCCTAAAAATATCCAAATAATATTAACCCGGAACCCTAGTCGTTAAAAACTCATTCAGAGTTCGCTGCCACCTGGAATTTGGCTTACAATAAGCCCAAAATGTATACAAGTGGCTAACATTACGTTAACTAGATCTCAATTAAAGTTTACTTACAGATAATCCCCAAATATTTACCCCTTTAATGGGATTTTACAAGCTCCATGACCTGTTAATTTAGGCAGGTCTCTCGGCTCTTTGAAAATGAAATATTACAGGGCTCTGGAAAGTGTGTAATCTTGGCTTAAATGGCCAGACTTCCGTGCCAACAAATAAGGTGGCTGCTGGAAATGAAAGTGGCGGCAAGACAGCTGCCCTCAGAAAGTGAACACTTTGTGTTGGCCCTGTCGCCTTTCATTGATCGGCGGGGCAACGTTTCAATTGCGATGACTCGCCTTGATCGATCCGAGCCATGAACATGACGGATAATGGTGCCAAAAAGTCGGCCTGCGAATGCAATATTTATTTTCAGTCGCCGCCGGCTTCCTGCTGCCGTCGTTGGCAGCTGCAACGAAAGTTGCAGCCACATAATCGGGTGGGAGTTGCTCGTTTTATATTATTTTTATTTATTTTACCTTCACTCAAACGGAACTCGAACGGAACTCGGCTGGAACTTGGCTGGAACTCTCGGACGGGTTGGCGGAAGCCGCTCGAGAACTCCGAACATCGCCTCTAATTTGGCCCTCTAATCGCGTCTAATTCGCATACCCAAGAGTATGAGAAAATTACAAACAAATTCTCGCAATTATCCAACGAAATCAGCGTAATCAAATTAGCCACGCTCGCTTTTGGCCAGGCCAACAAATTAACCCAAGGTCGGCGCTCCGCTTCCCGTCTTCAGATGATATCACTTTGGGCTTAATTGTTAAAGAGATGCCAAAATAAGCATAGTTTGTGCAAAATATAAACAACAATAGGTGGGCATTAAGCCGAGTCTTCCTTAATATATATTAATGTCCAAAGAGTAGTAAGCCTTTGTTGGCTTTTAATTTGATTTTGAGATATTCTTAGGTCTAATTTATAATTAGAAGATTATTAATATCATATTCCACATTCCCAATCTCCAGTAAATAAAGTTCTTGAGTCACTTTTGTGTTCACCAAAATATATTTTATTAAATATAATATATAAATGTATAGAAAAAAAAGGTATATTAGTTCTGTACAATTTTTGGTGAAAAAGTTCACTTCAAACTAAAGGCTTTTCCGGGAAAATGCAAATGCTGAAGGTTAAGGTATTTATGGATATTTATCTGCAGGACTCTCTGCTCCAGATCTGGATTTGGCCACTAGATCTCCAAGAGAGTCACAGGTGAGAATTAGTAGTAGGGCGCCTGGAACTCCCGACTGGGATGGCTGACTCCATTCTGGTAGGCAGGAGAGGACTGAGGAGTGATGGAGTACTGGCGGTGGCCACCTGAGAAGGATCCTCCTTGCTGATCCTGCTGCGGCCACTCCCTGTGAGTGCTGTGCGTCGATGGCAGCTGGTAGGACTGGGACTGCATCTGCAGGAAGTCCTTGCCCGAGGACTGGATAGGAGAGGAGAAGGCCTGCTTGCGATACGCATTCGGCAGGCCTTGGATCAGCAGGCGGGTGTCCTGGGCATCCAGGCCAATGAAGCGATCGTGCTCCGCATCGCTGGACAGACTGAACGAGGGCACCAGCTTCACATCTCCTCCTGGCCTGGCGATCGTCTTCTGGCTGCTGGCATGGGCCACCGCCGTAGGTCTCTGGAGCTTCTCCAACTCATGTTCTCCTATCGGATGCCACAAACTGTCACCTAGCTGCTTCTGGTGCTGCTGTCCATAGCCATGGCTCTGGGAGGAACCTGGCCAGGCTTCACCTCTCTGCTGGTTGTGTTCAAGCTGTCCACGGTTCGGCTGCCAGGACTCTGCTCCCGCCAAACTACCCTGACCTTGACCGCCCGAGTTAAAGGACTCTGCGCTAGTCAGCTGCTGCCAGGTTTCACCTCGCTGCTGGGTGTTCTCATTAACTCCCCGATTTGGGTTCCAGGCCTGCCCTCCTCCCAGGCCTCCATGACCTGGCTGTCCTTGCCAGGACTCGCCTCGCTGGGAGTACTCATTCTGCTGCTGCTGGTGAAGACCTTGTCCGCGGTTAGAGTTCCAGGACTCTAAGCCACCTGGTTCTTGATGGGGATGCTGCTGCTGCTGGGAGTAAGCTGGCTCATAGGAGTGCTCTTTGTGGTTTTGGCCAGAGATCTGTTGGTGACCCAGACCCTGCTGCTGTTGTTGGTAGCTGTTATAGCTATCCCTATGTCCTCCAGAGATCTGATGTTGAGGTTGGTTGTGTTGTAGATGGCCAGAGCCCTCTTGAGGTGGCTGATAGCCAGAGATCTGGTTAATCTGGTTGATCTGGTGGTGCTGCTGGTGACCCTGCTGCTGGTGACCCTGCTGCTGTGAGAAGGCAGACTGCCAGGAGTTCTCCTCCTGCTGCTCCCGATGCCGCTGTCCCTCGTAGTACTCCTTGTTGAAGGGACCACTAAAGCCCTGCGGCTGCTCCTGCTGCTGGTGGTCCAGGTGCTGCTGCTCCTGCTGATGGTGGTGGTGCTCCTCCGCGGGCAGGTACTTGTGGGCGGGGCCATTGTAGCGATAGCCATTCCTATTATTAATCCCCAACTGCTGGGGTCCAGCGACCACCACGGCTTGGATGGAGGACACGCCCAGAAGAGCGGCAATCAGGGAGATCTACAAATATATAATTAATTAATTATAATTATTAGTCACGAGTCGTGGGGGAATCCCTGCCTGGACAGCTCGGAGCTTCATCTTGGCTGACTCTGGGGGGGCTGGTGCTGAGTGTGCTTGGTGTGGTGAGTGCTCAGTGAGCAGTGGCTGGCTTGAAGCCGAGACAAATACTTTTTATAGCCGCCAACGAGCACCACCTGCACCATCTATGATCTTGAATAATCTGTGCGTGAGCGTCGGTCGAATTCGAGCCAAAACTATATATATATGTACTCAGCAAATAGACCAAGTAAATCTCCCAAGTCTCACGTAACTTGGCTAACACCAAGCGCCATTTACAGCGGATTCTGCTGGCCAGAATCTGGGTATCTAACCAGAACTAAGAGATCTTGGTTGGATGAACTACACAAGTCCAGATAAAAAGTATCTTAGCCTTAAGTCCGACATTGCTGGCGGCACTTTTACTTTGACTTACACAATCCCCGAGGCTGAATCTTTGCATTTTGTCCATGGAGCGTGGGCTGCGATTTGTGCCTCATAATTGGACGCAAAAATATTTAATTATATCACGTACATGTACTGTACATATTTATGAAAACTATATACATGAAAAAATTCAATGAAAGCGAAGCGCGAAGCAAAACAAGAAACCGCAAAAAAAGTGAAAATTAAAAAATGAATCATGAAATATGGGCAGCACTTGCTGACTTGGTATTTTCGCGGCTTTTAACATTTTTTAAGGCTATTGTTATCGATTTTTATAGATTTTTAATTTACTTTTATTAATTACTTAATTATTAGCATTTTAAAAATAATTAAAAGTGTCTGAAAGTCAAGGTTTCCGATGGAAAGCGTGATCTAGGTTTCTTTTTTTAAGTTCATTTATAAAATATTTATGTAAATATATGTTATATATTTTATATATTTTTATATATTTTAAATGTTAAGAAATCAAACTAAGTTATAGAGTTTTATGTCATAATTTTTGTTAGATAATTTCTTACCATTTTCANAGAGTTTTATGTCATAATTTTTGTTAGATAATTTCTTACCATTTTCAACACAATTTAATTTGAATTAATATACAAAGAATATCTCCTCACGTATCTTCCATTTTTCACTAATTTAAATTCACGTATATAATATTTATATATATTATATATTATATATAATTTAATATAATTTAAATGTTACGAAAGCAAACTAAGTAATATAGTTTGTGTGTCTTAAATTTGTTAGATGATTTCTTACCATTTTCAGCATATTTTAATTTGATTTAATATATATAGAGAATATATAATATGCACTCCTCACTCATCTTACATTTTTCATTAATTTATTTATTTATTTATTTGCGCACTTTCCTTTCGCTTTTCTACATACAATAAATAATCGTACTTAGCCTTAGTAACTAGCAACAACAAAAAAAAAACAATTATAGCATATACAATCGAACCAAGCACGAAACTCTGGCCTAAAATCAGCTACGAGGGGGCTTTAATTAGTGGCTTTAATTAGAGGTGTTTAATTAGTTAGTTCCAGCGACTACTTGGGCGGCGGCCTCAGGGCCAGGTTGGCCTCCAGATCCTTGACTTCGGAGCTGCGCAGCTGCTTCTTGATCGCCTCCTGCCGGGGATGGGCTCCTCCTCCTCCGCCTCCGCCGCCGCCGGCGCCTCCGCGCTTGCCCCGCTTGCCGGAGCCCCCCGAGGTGGAGCCCGAGCCGCCGGAGACCAGGCCCTGACCCTGGCCCAGAACCCTCGTCCCCTTGTAGGTGTGCTGGTAGCCATAGCCCTCGGGATTGTTGTTGAACTTGGGACTGTAGCTGTCGTAGTCCAGACTCTGCTGGTGCTTGACCGGATGCTGGGCGTGGAGGTGCGAGTGGGCGTGGCCGTGCGAGGAGTGACCACTGTGCTGGGTCTGGTGGGAGTGGCCATGGTTGTGGCCATGACTGTGGGCCAGGCGCAGGCCCGGCTGCTGGTCCAGCCAGGAGTCGTGGTCGTGCTCGTGCTCATGCTCCTCCAGCGGCTCCTTCTTCACCACATGGTAGTGGTGGTAGGGATGATGGTGGTGGTGGTGATGGTAGGCTTCCTCGTTGAGTATCAGCTTGGACTCGTTCTCCAGCTCCGCTGGCTCCGGCTCCGCAAAGTAACCTCCATACCCCTTGTAGTCCGGATGCAGGTGCTCGCCGCTGGATGGAAGACCGCCCGAGGTGGAGCCGCTGGCCTTGAGCTTGTGCCGCTGGTACTCGTGGAGCGCCGCCGCCGCTGCCGCCGCCTCCTTGCTCTTGTACGGCAAGGAGTTGATGTCGTGGTAGATCTCCGAGTTGAAGTACAGCTTGTGGGGCTTGGCCCGCTCCAGCTCCTCCCGGGAGTCGCGCTCCCGCTCGGCTCGGTCGGGTGTGGGCACCACGTGCGAGAGGTCGAACTCCTCGATGTTCTTCAGGGCAGCGCCGTGGTCAAAGTGCTCGGCACTCTTCAGGGGCAAAGTGTAGGGCTTCGATACCGTCTTCACGGTGGCCGTCTGCAGCGGGGCCCGCGTCTTGATCTTGTAGATGAACTCCACGTTCGGCGTGAGCTCGTCCACGGGGAGATCGGGTGCCTGGTAGGCGGTCTCCGTCTCGGACTGGAAGTGCTGCTGCTGGAGCTGCTGCTGGAGCTGGAGAGGCTTCTGGCTGGAGGTCCTCACCTTGCCCCCTATGACCTGATGATGCTGCTGCTGCTGGGGCTGCTGCTGGTGATGCACCACCACTGGGTGCTGGTGGTACACCTGGTGGATCTGCTGCTTGGACGTCTGCGGGAGCACCGTGTACTTGGGTCGCATGGTGCTGCTGCTGTACCGCTTATCCTCCGAGGCGGAGCTGCCCGCCTGCGTCTTGTAGTAGCTCTTGGTGATGAGGGTCTGAGGAGGCGGAGGTGGCGGCGGGGGCGGCGTGGCTGGCTCCTGGGGCGTGCTCAGGATCTTGCCCTCCGCCTCCAGCTCCTTCATGTACTTGATCACGGACTTCTCGATCTGCTTCATGATCTCGGACTTGGGTATCTCCGTGGAGGCGGACACCCGCACCTTCTCCTCGGCCTCGGCCTCCAGATTCCGGTACGGATACTGGCCATAGTTGTAGTTCCCGCTGACCTGGTACTTGGGTCGGTAGTGCCGCTCTATCTCCTCCTGCACGGGTATCTGTCCCCGGTTCTGGGCGTCGTGGGCTTCCGTGGAGGAGCCCTCGTAGAGCTCGTAGCTCCGCGTCACCGGTTCCTTCTCGTAGACGGGAGCTGGCGCCAGGACCGGAGAGGAGTTCGCCGAGGAGGCTCCCAATCCGGAGGAGGAGGCGGTCACAGCGGAGGCTAGGAGAAGGGCATGTTGCTGCTGCTGTTGCTGTTGCTGCTGTTGCTGTTGCTGTTGCTGTTGCTGCTGCTGCTGCTGTTGTTGCTGCTGTTGCTGCTGCTGCTGCTGCTGCTGCTGCTGCTGCTGCTGTTGCTGCTGATGCTGCTGCTGCTTCTGCAGTTCCTTCT
Organism: Drosophila pectinifera; assembly: GCA_008042775.1. Lineage (NCBI taxonomy): Eukaryota > Metazoa > Arthropoda > Insecta > Diptera > Drosophilidae > Drosophila > Drosophila pectinifera. The sequence goes on from VNKC01002968.1 coordinate 6,255, forward strand.
GCAGCTGCACCTCCAGCCGCTCCCGTTCCCGCTCCCTCTGCTCGTTGTAGCTCCTCTGGGTGGACGAGGACAGCACCTGGATTGGAGTCTTGAGCTGGATCTGCACCGGCGGCTGGTTGTAGGCCAGCTTAATGGCATTGGCCACGTACTCCGCCGCCGACTGGGAGTCCTCCAGATGGACAGTGCCTCCTGATCCTCCCGATCCCACCGATCCTGGACCCGAGGCCGCCGTGGTGGTGCTCAGCAGGAGCTTGGGATGCGATTCATGCTCGGGTCGCACCAGGTTCAGCTCCACCTGACCGTAGCTATAGTCTGGGGATTTTTAAATGGGATTACTTGGGGTACTTTCTCGGCTCCTGCATACTTTTGGGCCTTAAATAAAATCCAAAAATATCTGCTCCCTTAACTAGATATATATCTATATATATAGAACACATTCCTCCTCAGATTTTATAAGATTTCCCTGCTATAAACCCACCTTTGCTTGGCGCCTCTTTCGTTCGGCTGTGCATCACCGATCCTCGCCTGGTGTAGCTCCTGTCGTCCGATCCCCGGCGACTCGCCGCCAAGGCCAGCTGGTCAGGCACTGACTTGTCCCCAGTGTCCTCCAGGGAGGAGTGACCACCAGCTCCTAGCAATCCACCGCCCCCAGAGCGACGCCGAGCGTGGCCCGAGGTGCCCGAGGTCACGGAAACGGCACTGCACAGCGTGGCCATCTGTAAATAATAATTAATAATTAATTAATAATGGTTAAGTACCAAGTGGAGTATATATTTAAATATAAATAATAATATTCCTATGAGGTTTTCTAGAAGAAATTAACTTCAAAGCCCCACACTAAGATCCTAACCAGGAATAGGAGCTGGCTCTTTATTATAAATTGGTTATACTTAATATTAACATATTCCATATTGTTTAGCCTTGTTTTGGGGGGCGTGGCCTGTCAACCGATGCTAATGGCTCCTGGCCTTCGCCTGTTTCGCTTTGGGCCGCATTTCTTGGAGCCCACTTTGCAATTAAACTAATTAAACTTGGCCAATTCACTTTCGCTTTCGCAGAGCGCACCGGGGGCCGGGCAGGGGCCTCGTTTAAGTGGAGGATGCGAGGAGGGGCTGGCCACCATCCACTGGAAAACTGACAGCACAATTTCTGTATGATTAAGCCCGGCGCTCAGTTGGCCAAGTTCAATGGCCACGTTCGTTGGCCAAAGAGGGAGGGCAATGAAACATCAGCATGAACATACTTGCGGCACGCAATTGTGGCTATTGCCACTGCTACTGCAATTGCTACTGCCAAGTGGATCACGATTAGATGCATTTTAAGTCATTTAATAGGACTCCTATTTACTATTACTATTTTTAAGATTATTTAGTTTGTTTTAAGACCAAAAAAAACTTTATTTAATTTGGAGATAAACCTCAAACGCCTTAGTTCTTTGGAAAGGGAAAAAGATTCTCACAATGCTCACAGAATGTTTAGAGAAAGTTCTCTGAAATTAACTATATAAGAAATATTATATTATATTATAGGTTGTAAGAGACTTAATCTGATTTTTCCGAATCTAAACAGTGATGGATACATGTTTTTTTCTATTAAATAAACTAAAGCTTAATTTCAACACACAAAATACTTAATAAATGTATCCTTTTCTATGTAAAAATGTGTCTAATTCGAGTTGCAAGCTCAAGATATATGTTAATATTAAATCTTCGTGTTGGAAGCTCAAGATATTTGTTAATATGAAATCTTCGAGTTGGAAGCTCAAGATATATGTTAATAATAAATCTCTCCATATTCTGCCTTCAAAAACTATAATTTTTCAGACACTTTTATATATACATATATATATATTTCCCACTCCACACTTCACTTGACACGGAACACAAAAAAACAAATATGTAATCCCAGTGCGTTGGCCGCGGTGATCCTTCTGCCTCAATGGAGTACTTACGAGGAGCAGCAGGCAGAGGCAGTGGAGTCCAGAGGGAGACGGGAGCCGGGGCAGGTGGCGGTATCGGTGCCTCCTGCAAGGAGGATGCGGTGATCGTGGCGCGTCGGACATCGTGGCGCGGCAGAGTCTCGACTGGGTTTGTTGGCGGCCAGCTGGCGAGGCGCGGCTTTTATAATGATGCGGACCGCTGCAGCGGAAAATTTATGCGAATGTGAGAGCCAAAGAAAAGCGCGGAAAGTGCAGAGCCAGAGAGCCGAAGAAAGAAGAGAAAGAGAGAAAGAGAGGGGGGCGGGCGGCCGAGGAGATCGCTTCACTTTCGATGACAATTCGAATCGTAATAAGTCATCGACGCACAACACGGCGTATGCGTGATAAGTTCGCCCATTACGAGCAACAGAGATGGCTGCAAATATTACCCATACGCCCGGGGGGAGGGCGGGTTCGAGGGGGCCGGGACAACTGGTTTCTTTGGCTGCAGTTTCGGTTACTTGCAAGCGTTTCCAAGCTGCCACTTTGATGGCCAATTAAGCCATAAGCCTCAGTCGCCGCAGTCGCCGTCGCCGTCGCAGGCAATCCAAACAAAAGCACACACAGTTCAATGAAATGAAATGTTTGCCGGATCCGCAGAGCTAACGATCGTAATACCCGTAATTGACTTGTAAAATCCTCGCCACCCAAGGCACTTACTGGGCTAAACGACAACTGATAGCCGCCGGCGGAGCGACTAGCCCACTTGGAGTAGGATCTAAATACGAGTCCCAGGCCGAGGCCGAGTCCGAGTCCGACTGGAATGCGGCTAATAATTGTGGAAGCGGAAAAACATCACCCAAGGACTTTACATAATGCTTTTAAACTGATTTTTCTGAAACGCTGATTGCCGAAAAGGCCATAAATAAGGTTTGCATATACATTTTATTGGCCAAAACAATAAATATTTGCAGCCGAGTGAAAGCTTATACATATTACCTCATTACTTTACTTTTCTGGAGTTTCCTAAATAAAATCCAAGACAATATAATGTGTAACTCAGTGTTATAAATACCTTTTAGTTTATATAAAATTATTTAATATTTTTAATACAAAAAGAAAGTATTTGACTTAGAAGAAGGCACTTCTTAATTAAGTTCCTAGCTAACTTTTGTATTTAAAATACTTGAATATAGTTTTAAAAATAACTTTAACTTATAAAGAATATTTAGAACTAAAGAAGGAGTCATTTTTAATTGTACTTTTTTATAGTAATAATAGGTATAGATATAATCGCATTATATCTTTTTAAATTCATTGAAGCAGTCAGCTTTAGCTGATTAAATTATTTTTTTATTTAGTTTATATAAATTTATTTAATATTTTTAATAAAAATAGAAAGTGTTTGCTGGCTTCAATGTCTTTGATTTGATTTAAAAAGAGAGCATTTCTTAATTAAGTTCCTGCCTAACTATTGTATTTAAAAACTTGAATATAGTTTTAAAAATAACTTAAACTTATAAATAAAATTTAAAACTGAAGGAGTAATTTTTGATTGTAAATTTTGTATAGTAATAACAGGTATAGATATAATCACATTATATCTTTATAAATTCATTGAAGCCGTCAGCTTTAGCTGATTAATTTCTTTTAAATTTAACTTGTAGCTTCAAATCAATGGCTTAAAAATAAGAAAGAAATTAGTATTCACTTAAACTCAAATCATGATTAATCTGACTCGTTGTTTGGGGGCTTTTACCACAAAATAAAATAAAGAAGTCAAATGCAGGAATGGAAACCAAAGAGCAAAAAACAAGATGAGATCGGCGGCTCTCCCAGTTGGCGGTTTGGCTTCATGGTCACTGACTCAGTGCATAGTAATTAACAAGGAGCCAAGCATGGCCGAAAAAAAATAAAATAAAAATAAATAAAATAAGATAATGTATTTGCCGAGAGCCAGGAGATTTATGATGATTTTAACCGGAGTGGAGCTGGGGTTTCTCTGATTTTAATTTCGATACACAGAACCCCGAGGGAGAGGAGAGGGGGCACTGTGGGTTTTCCTTCGAGGGAGTTTCCCTGCTGATTGACTTGGCATTGGCGGCTGATCGCCGGCTATACGTGATTGGCCTGGCCCACAGGGCGTATGATTTATATTTTAATATTCTGCAAGAGAAGCGAAAAAACGAAACTGAAACCGATACTGAAACTGAAACTGAAACTGAAACTGAAACACTTGCCACACTTAACAGCTTACGCTAACGATAATAGCCGTAATAATAAAAGCGAAACAATTTTGCAGCAAAAGCTGGCAAAGCGTTTCGGCCCCTCGAACATGTGTGAAGATCAACAACCTTGCCAACATTTCGAATGCGATATAGCCATGTAGCTGCCAGGCTGCCAGTTACCTGCTATATAGCATTTGCGATTGCGATCCATGGCCCGTTAGGTGGCCAAAAAAGCGGCATGGACACTCTCAGATCCAGCTGCTCCAGCAGCCGGAGCAGCTCCACGGGGCCACAATGGCTTTGGCCGGCACAGTGGGCAGTGGGGTTATAGCTTCAGTTTCAGGCTAAAGATGCCATGGGAAAGGCTCTCTAAATTTTAATAATTTTAATATTAATAAGGATTATATATTTATTTAAAATACTTACCATATTAATATTAACATTAATTCAAGCCTCAGTATGAAGAGAATTATTAATTTGAGCCTAGAAATTAAGTAAAGCTATTCAAGCTAGTGGAGTGCTAAAAATACCTCAAGAAATCTATCAACAATGAAATATATATAGTGCGCCTAATATTAATAAGGAATTTATGTTTATTTAAAATACTTAGAATATTAATATTAATATTAATATTAATTCAAGCCTCAGCACAAAGGGAATTATTAATTTGAGCCCAGAAATAAAGTAAGGCCAATAAAAGCTATTCAAGTTAGTAGAGTCCTAAAAATACCTCAAGAAATCAACAATGTCATATATATATTGGTTCTTAATATTCATAAGGAATATATATTTATTTAAAATACTTACTATATTAATATTAATATATATTTAAGTTCTGGTTGATTTCTAGAGTGTTTCCTTGTAAGATGCCCTTTAAATTTACTCAAGTTCCCAATGTTAACTGAACCCTTTTGGCTTACACTATTATGTATTATACGTATTATTTGTTATATTATATTATTATATTATATATTACATTATATATATGTAATATTCCTAATTTTTCCCTGCTTTTCTCAGAGTTTTGCCCACTGTGTGGCCGCTATGGAAAATGTTACGAGGGACACCACCCAGTCTCTGGGCCCAGACTGCTCTCCTTCCCTCGCTGGCTTATTAATTTGCGGCCGCCCGGTGCTTTATGGCTCCATTGTTGGGGGCGAGATCACCGCTTAGATCATAAGGCCGGACTTCAAACGGAACGGAAGGGAAGTGACGGCTGATTGACGAGATTCCGGACGGGGAAGATGCCACACCAGGCCAAAAAAAACCTGGCAAGAAACCTAGCAAAGGCCGTGACAACGATCATATATATCTTGTGTCTATATCTGCCCAGGGAAAGCACAGAGATCTTTTTAAAGATTGGAGGATCAAAGTGGCAAGTGGGAGCCCGCAGTTGGATCTCCCAGAGAGAGACTCGCACACCGCGGAAGTCTTGCATTTAATGCGAGTGGAAAGTCGACAGGCGCTGCCGCATTTCAAAATTATAGAAATTGGCACAATTTACCAGACATTGCGGCAGCTGATTATGCTAATTGCTGCTCGGCGGCAGTATCGCAGTATCACAGTGTGACTTTACGTAAACGTGGCATGTGGCATGTGGCAAGCGATGTGGCAAAAGGAAGAGACTGCTGGCCAGCAGCAACGGGGCAGCTCCATGTGAAAGTGATCACATTAGATCACTGGAGCACTGGGCATCGATGTGGTGTACACTCCAACCCATCTACCCAAAATCTCAGAGGTCCTCAGAGGTAAGAACACTCTCCCCATGGCTCCACCTTTGTCTCTATATTAAATTAATTAAACAAAATAATATTTAAACCCTTTCTACATCAAATTTTCCATCAAAAGTCTGGGGAAGGCAGTCCCAGGGGACCCTTGGGGCAGGGCAGCGGCTCACAGAGGTACACCTCAATGGCCGAACGCTTGAAGAGGAAGGGTGGCATCATCAGCGGATGCTCCTGGTGGCGCCGGTTCGAGAACATCTGGTCCAGGGCCAGGTTGCAGTGCAGCAGGTAAATGGCGGTGGCGCACAGGGCCACCAAGGCGCTCACCTTGCAGGACTCCATCGTGGCCACGATGATGTGCAGGTAAACCGTGACCAGGTGCAGGGCCCCAAGTATACCCGCGTGGGCTGCCTCGAGCCTCATTCTCGGCTCCTCCGCGAAAAGCGAAGCAATCAGCGACATGAGACAGACTATCATGGAGCAGGTATAGAACCCACATAGGACCAGGATGTGCCCCAGATTGGTGCTGTGGCAACAGCGCCACAGGAGGAGGCAGCAACAGCCCAGGCTCAGCAGCATCTCCAATATCTTGAACAGACACCACAGGTGTTTCTTGGGCATCTTGGCTTGAATAAACAAAGCTGGGAAATATATAGAAGCTTTGGAATTCCGACAACACAGACTCGTAGATACCAGGTATCTAAGGCTAAGAGAAACTGACATTTAAGGTGAGTTGTGGGGGGAAGTATAACTCTTTTTTGGATAGTAAAAAACCCTTTTAACTTCAGCTAATACAGACTAAAGCTCTGCCAGGACTTATCCCTTACTTACCTGTTTATAAACCTTTCTTAACTCCAAATTCCATCAAATATAAGTTAGTTTTTCCTCAATTACCAGCAATTTCCTTTTGGTTTTTAGCCCCCAGCGTCCACCAGTTGCGTGTCCATCTTCCATTCAGACCTTTTACTTAACCAAAAATATTTCTGTTACGATTTCAGCCATATTATGGGCCGAGTTAAGCTGGAATCAATGATATTTTTATGGGTTTCGTGCGTGACTTCCGCGAGTTGCCCAATAAGCCCCCAGAAGAGGTAACAAAGCCAGCCAGATGTTGATTTTAATATTAGTTTTTCGTTTCGTTTAATCGCATAAAAATACAGGTATGAGTAAGTTCGAGAAGCACATTTTGTAATTACCAACTAAATATTGCACACATTGGATCAGCAGCACATGTTCTTGGTTAAACAATAATACGAAATAACAATAAAAAAAAATAAACAAACTAAACGTAAAAGTAAAATGAAAAGCGAATGTGAAGTGAACCCTGTCCCAGTGGAGTGGCATACTCTCGGGCTTTTCCCCCTGGGGATTCCCCCAAAAGTATACCTCGCTCTGGGACAGGCTTTAAATGAGTTGGAGCTGGCCCAGGACTATGTACTCCTCCGGCCAGGGAATAAATACTAATGGACGGGTTTCAGGCACAAGAAGCAACCACAATTGTGTTAACAATAAGAGTTCACCTTCGAGAATGGCACTCACTGGAAGTCCACTGCTGGCCGACTGATCTCTACACCTTTTTTGTAATTAAACTATAGATATATAGAATATATATACTATATATAGATATATATATGCTGGGGGTATTCAAGCCAATCTGGTTATTTAATGATACCTAGAAGCTGCCTATAAGTATGGAATATATGTATTTTATTTCCATTTTAAGGGTTTCCAAAGCGAACTTTGTTTTGTTAAAGAATAGAAAAAGGAAATATAGATTCTGGTTACTGGAAAATCCCTTAAAGGCTGTCTGGAGTATTCAACTTTTAAAAAAATATTTAAAATTTTGAATATAAAGAATAGATCAAGGAAATATAGTTGCTGGTTAAACTACAGATGCTGGGACAATCTGATTACTTAAAATCCCCTAGACTCTGTCTAGAAGAATGGAATCTATGTATTTAATTTCCATTTGAGGTCTACCAAACTTTGTTTTTGTTTTAAAAATTCTTAGAAATTTTAAATATAAAGAATAGAACAAGGAAATATAGATTCTGGTTACTGGAAAACCCCTTAGAACCTCTCTAGGAGTTTTAAACTTTTTAAAAAATATTCTTTTTGCTGATAATCTTCCTAATTTATCCCTATTGTAATACGAAGAAGATACTCAGTCAGCGGCTCTTCAAGTGAGTCCCCATTCCCCGTCTCCATCTGGGGATCAGCCCTCGAGCAGCTGCGTCGTCTTGTACTCCACGGCCGAACCCATTTCGGCGCCCAGCTTCTCCCGCACATACTCCCTGATCTGCTGCAGCCTCTTGTCCCCGGGATGCACCGACTCCGGCGCTGCCGCTGGCGCCGGCTCCGGCTTGGCAGCCCTCTTGCCCTGGCGCATCTTCAGGCCCTGGGAGTGGGAGTGGGCATGGTAGTTGAAGGGACGCTCCCCCTCCGGCGGCGGCGGCGGCTGCTGCACCTCCAGCTCAGCCTCGGAGCCGTGCTGCTGCTGCTCCTGCTCCGGGACAAGCTGATGCTGGTGGGGATGCTGCTGCTGCTGCTGCTGCTGCTGGTGGTAGGGATAGGGATTGAAGATGACCTTGGTGTGGGTGGGCCTGGGATTGTTCTCCGTGATGGGCAGACTGTGTTCCGGCTCTGGCTCCTGCTCCGGAGCCGAGGGAGCTTCAGATTCGGGCACATAGATCGGCTGCTGCTGCTGCTGGTGGTGCTGGTGCGACTCCGGCTCCGGCTCCGGCTGGGCCATGGCTATCAGGTAGAGCTGCGGCTGGTGCTGCAGGTGCGACTGCGGCTGGGCGTAGTAGAACTGCGTCGGCTGCTGGTACTCCATGGGGGCATAGTACTGCTGGGGAGGCTCATAGTGCTGCTGCTGCTGGTGGAGCTGGACCTGCTGCTGCTGCTGGTGGTGATGGTGCCGCCCCTTGTAGCTCTGGTAGACATCATCTATGGGTGCATACTGCACGGGTGATGGTGTGGGCGCCAACTGGTGGGTATAGCTCACATCCTGGTGGTAGCTAGCCGGCTCCAGGGGTGCATACTGCTGCTGGGACTCCACATGCTGGTGCTGCTGGTGCTGCTGCTGCTGCTCCGCCTCCTGGAGCAGGCTGAGGTACTGGGCCGCCCTGATCTCGAGGTACTGCTGGAGCAGGGTCTGCAGATGGGCGGCGTACTTGGCGGGTCCGGGTATGCGCAGGACAATCACCGGCTCCTGATAGCCACCGGCCGCCTGGTGTCCGTGTCCATGACCCTCCACCTCGTCCTGGGGCAGATCTATCTGCGGCTGCTCTGGGGCCGTGTGTGCCGGCTGCGTCTCGTAGCTGGTCTGCGGCTTCAGCTCGTAGGAGTAGGAGGGCTCAATGGTCACGCTGGTCACCTCGTGCTCGTGGTTGTGCTGGGCAGGCGGCTGCTGCTGGTGATGGTGATGATGCTGGTGCTGCTCCGGCTCCTGCTCTGGCTCCTGCTCCTCGGGCAGCGGCTGGGGATGGGCAAAGCCCGAGGGTATATCATGCTGGGAGTACGGGTAGAACATGAACTTGGGCGGCGTGTAGTCGTAGCCAGGATGCGAGTAGCCATACCTGAAAGGGGAGTCCATAGGTGGGTTTAATTTGTGGATGGATTAGGGATCTTAGTCTTCACTCACCCCAAGTCCCCCTCAATGGTTCGCTTGCTGTTCTTGCCTCCGCCGGTCGTGGAGTTGTCCCGCTCCACCTTGATCTTGATCTTGTCGCCATGGAGCTTGAACTGCTTGTCCAGTTCCTTGATGAACTCCAGGTCATCGGCGGGCAGGTTGCCAAAGGACTCGGTCAGGGCTGGAGCGGCAGCAGCAGCTGGCGGCTTGGTGACCGCGGACTTGGCAATCTTAACCCTCGGCTTGCTGGGCTTGGTGGTGGCCAGCCGGCCGGAAGTGGAGCTACTGCTGCTGCTGGCGGAGATGGGCGTCTTGGTGGGTCGCTTCTTCAGCGTGGTCACCTTCTTGGGGAAGCCAGTGCCCTTGGTCGTCTCCGGCTGGCCCAAGCCGCTGGCCAGGCACAGCAGAGCACTCAGGGTGCCCTGGAAGGGGGATAATTAAGGATAAAATAAATAAAACATGGCGAAATTAACAAGAAACATGTTGCAGGAACATGTTGAGAAACACCCCTAGGTGCTGGTTCAGGGACAGACTTTATAGTTTTATAATACTTATTTTGCAATGGAAATTCGTATAAAAAAATGCACAAAAATCATTAACAATTAAGGCAACAAGTTCTGAACTCGTGAACTCAATTTGCATCAAGTTCATAGCTGCAATTTACCAAATCATCGCTTTTTGTTTGCTATTATTTGGCTCTGAGCCCCACTCGGATTGTGCAAATCGTCGGAGGCCTTTGTCTTGGCCCGATCTTTGTTCGGGCCTTTGTTCAAGGTGAGAGGCAGATACAAAGATACAATAAAAACAAAATAAAGCGAATGACAAGCGTGGTCTCCATATCGCTCTCAATATCGATCGTAAACCAATATATATTCGAAGAGGTTGCACATTTGACATTTCATCAGGCCCACTGCCCGCCATCTGTTCATATATGTTTCTTGTTGTTTTTGTTGTAATTGAATCTGGCTGTGGTCGCGTTCGTGTCTTGAGTCTTTCGATTTCCAGTTCGAGTCGCGAGTCTGTCGATGGTGAGGGATAAGCTAATAAAGCGTCAAGTCGACAATTAACCGGGTGATGATTATAGGGCCGCACGTTCCGCTAAGTGTTGTCTTTAACTAAGAAGTTAAAGCAGTAACTAGTAACTAGTTTATTATAAAATGCTCCTTAAATTGCTAAATTGCAACTAAACCCGGACAAGTTCCGCTTCTAAAGGTCAGTTTGGTAATTAAACAAAGCCAAACTGCAGACATTTATCGTCGTGATCGTTACTTTACCATTACTTTTTGCTTTGGCAAAAAACATTTTCAATTGAAACTCAGTCGTTTTTATGGCAAATCATCTGTCGTGAGAGGTTGCGAGACAAACTTGCATTATTGCGAAAGTAATTTGCATTAATTGATGCAATCGAAAGCATGCCAAGCCTCTCCCAGCCCACTATCTTGGCCATGTTACCAGTTGGCCAGCAGGTAGTTGCTTTTAATTGCATTTTGTCACTCAATTATCCCGGCAAGTGTGTGTTGCCCGAAACTGGGACAGTGTGTCAAGTCGCGTCGAGTCACTTTAATAGCCGACTGGCTTATGTAGCAGTTGTTATTTTGGCCGTTAAGCAGGAAGACTTTTTCGGCATCAACAATGGCTCACATTTCGCCGTTTTTTGTTGTTATTTTTTTGTCAAACTCTAGTGGGAGAGTGGCCAAGCTCGGCTTTATATAAGCTCTTGGCGCCACAACCCGTTGGATCTGTCTCCCCAGCATTGATTTATCTCCCAGGCTCCTGACTGTTTTCTGTAATAACTTCATTCAATTGCAGCGGACTCACCTTTCTCTTTCGTTTATTTTTTTGCGAAAGAATTTACGGACTCTGTGGGTGATTCTCCTCCAGCCAGCCGAGACTTTCTCGGAAAATCTCCGGGGGAAACTCTGGGAAATCACGGCTAACGATCGTCACGCAACGCGTGCAAATTAGTCGGACTCGCTCTGCGTTGCGTTTTGGCTTATTTTTTACTGTTTTTTTTTGTTTTTTTGGTTATTGTTTCCTCGCCGTTTCTGTTTTGCTTTCAATGTTGCATCATCTGCAGCAGCAGCAGCAGCGGCAGCAGCAACATCAAAGCCAAGCACAACAATAAAATGTAAATTAGACAACTGCAGATTATCCTGCCAGTGGCGGAGTGAGCCCCTCCAACCCCTACTCCTGCTCCAGCTCCAGCTCCAACTCCGCCCCCCTGCTCTCCACTCACCCCCTGCCACTTGGCGAGTGTAATAACTTTATGTAACCACATGAGCGGCGACCACAAAACGAGTTCTGCCAGCGCCGCTCGAGTTTTCCAGCACTGAGAAGAAAATCTCAGGAATTTTCTGCATATATAAGTGTATATATCCAGAAAATCACCACGAAAATGTTTTGACATTATCAAGTATTTGTTCTTTGCTTATTGTCAATCCCAAAATCCCTTGGAAACCCTAAGAAATAGTTGTATAAATGTCTTACTTCTCGTTGAACTGAAATTATGAAAATACATTTAATTTGATTAATGTATTAATGTATTTTCATTATTTCAGTTCAATGAGAAGTATGATATTTGTACAAACATTTCTCATTGAACTGATATAATGAAATACATTTATTAATTTAATTAAATGTATTTGTATTACTTCAGTTCAATGATAAGTAAGATATATTAATTAAATTAAATGTATTTCCATTATTTTACCAAGAAATATAAATCCTGAAGCCTGGCCTCTTATGTCAGTATTTTTATTAATTTTAGAAATGTCTCAAGGCCTTGAAAAATATATATAAATATATAAATTGAAATATATATTTGTAGGAACTTGTAAAGAAGGCTTTTCTATCATTTCTCATTATGTTTGACTTGCAGATATTATCTGTATATATTCTAAAGAAAAATGCTGAACATATTTTATTTTTAAATATTTAAAGAGTTTTATTCTTGAACAAGGTTAATAAGTTGTAATTGCATTAAGAATAAAATATATAATAATTATACCTCTCTAGCAGGTAAATACAAATAAGCTAAAATTTATTATGTATATTTTGCTAGTATTTTAATCAAACAATTAATTAGGAATTGAAGTTTATTAATTAAGAATACTTGAATTCAAAGCTTTATTTATTCATTAAATACAAATGCTTTAGGAGTGATATATTAGTTAATATAAATTTGTATAGATTTCTTTTACTTTATGTTGCTGTAATTTCCTTTGGTTTTGGCTATCAATTTAAGTGGAATATTTGTTAAATATTGATAAATAAATTAGCAAATTAGCTAGCCAATTAAATGCGAACACAAAACGAAGTGTTCAAGGCGCTTGCTTGGCAAACAATTATAAATTCCGCTCTAAACTAAATCAGATGCCCTAGGCCAGGTTTCCTTAACTATTTCCTTAGTTTTTAATGATTTCTACTCGCTCAACTTCAGTGCTTAAATGGCTAACCAAGTTAGTTAGTGCTAAATGCCATTTTCCCTTTAAGCCACTCTCTCAGTGTAGGCAATTTGCGTAAACGGATTGCTTGTGGCCACTCACTCGCTCGAGTGGCATTCTGGCCTGCCTTGGGGGCACCTGGCTGCGGAGGGGTACTCAAGCCCATCCAATTAGCGGCGATGGGCGACTGAGTGACCCAGCTGCTCCCTCAGATTGATGGACGCGGATGTGGACATGGACTTGGACAGGGACAAGGGCAGGTCAAGATTGTATCTTGTAGCTAGAGTTTATTTGTATCTTGTATCTGCTGTGTAGTGGGGAGTTCATTGCATCCTCCTTGGCCGCCAGGTTGAGTGAACTGCAGTTGCAGCCGCAGTTGCAGCCGCAGCAGCCACTTTCCCAGGTAACCAAGCCGGCTCTGCAACTGCGCCACCTGAATGCAAATCAATTTGTCAGCCGCCTCGCAACTTGTTTCCTTTTTTTTCCCCTAAAAAATTGCACAATTCGATGGGGGTGCGTCTGATGCCTGATCCCCGACTGATTTCCGGGTCCCAGATTGTGCAATCTCCACCAGCCTCCACTTACCAGTATCAGTCCGAGTCTCATCGTCGCCGCAGGTTCTCACACACAGCTGATTCAATTGTATCTCCTGCTTAATTTATTCAATGCACTTTAGTTCCGTTTCAATGTTTTCTTTCTTTTTCACAACAAAAAAAGTATAAGAAGTCTTGGGGGTGGCACTTCAGCGCGCCCGATGTATCTAATATCTTTTAAGGGGCTTTTCGGTTCAAATGCGTATTTGGGGCTTGGAGTTCGGAGCGATGCCAGCGTTCAAAAGTCGCGCCTTTTACTGCGGATGGCGCTGGCGATGATCACGGTTTTTATATCGCAGCCACAACAGCAGCAGCAGCAGCAGCAACAACATTAGCAGCAGCAGCAACAACATTAGCAGCAGCAGCAGCAACATTAGCAGCAGCAGCAGCAGCCAGAGTCACGGCAACGGCAGCAACCACTTCGTCTTCGGGTTGCATCAAGCTGGATTCGCACTCGCATTCGGATCGCAGTTGGAGCTATACACCTGAAAAAATTACCAGCAATACCTGAAACTTTATTACGAATTATAGTACAACTTGTACCATTATTTATTGCAAAGAATCAGCCATTATCCCTCTTAGAATGTATATAAGAATATAACCATATAAAACAAATAACAAATAAATAAAGGAGCGACTTAAGGTGCCAGTTAATTGGCAAATAAATTTAATAATATATAAACTCAACAGTTAGTAAAGGCACTAGTGCTGTAAAGTTAACAGAATATTCTGTAGAGCACAAGAAATGTGCTGTTAAAGGCCCAAAATTATTAAAAGTCTCTTTTAGCTCTAAATTTATTTATTATTTATATTTTATTTATTTTGACAAAAAAATTAGAGTGCACGAAAGCTTATGACCTTACGCATTTTATTATTATATAGCCATTGATAGTATCATGAAAAATTCAAATTTATTTTCACCTTAAACCTGTAATTTTTAAGTAAATTTTTCTCCAAGTGTAGCTAGAGTTGAAGCAAAGCCGAAGGTGGATCGTGGATTATGGCTCGGAGATCGGGAATCGGAAAAGCAGCGGATAGTTCAGCGCCAATGACACCGCACGTATCTCCGGCGGTACATCTGTGTGCCAGCGAGTGGCTGAAGGTGTAGGTTGCCTGGGATTGCCTCAGCTGTAAACAAAGTGCCTCAGATACATGGAGAGATACAGATCCGAGAGATACAGATACGAGTTCGCTGCGGAACTGGCGATCACAGAAGAAATGCTGAGCAGCTTCCCAGCCCCGCTTGATCTCTCACTTGCTAACTTGACTTCTTACCTTCTTATTTCTTACCAATAAGCTCCTGTCCCATTGTATTCAAATTTCTGGCCACTTTACACCATTTTCAGCAGTTGCAAGGCAAATGTTATATGTGCGTTGCTCTTTATCTGATTTGTATTTAATGTAAATAACATAGGGCACTTGCAGGGCTAACTATTCATGAAACATAAATATTTATGGCTACTTAATCATACTTGCATTTACATAATACATTTAATGCTTGACGGAGTTGCTTTTGTTACAGTTTATCCATACATAATAATACATAATAATAATTGTACTTTACTTACTAACTTAAGTGATTTGCTGGGGTAAATATATCATATATATATTAAGTATTCTCTTTTACTGATATAACTCTGTTATCTTATGGAACCACCCTCTACTATTTATGCTCTCTACCAGATGCAGTAGTTATTATATACCCATTCTAGATCTAGATCTCTCTAGTATTCCCTTACTTCCCTATATTTTTCTCCACCTTTCTAGGCCTCATATTTCCCATGATGAGAATCGTGGGCCCAGCGACCTTGCCTCGCCATGGGAGAGCTGCCTTTCACAAAGGGCTTGCCTGATATGCCATATAGATATATATATATATGTATAGAGATCTCCGATCCGAGACCTTTCGAATTTCTTTGGGACACGACAAGTCGGCGCTTTTGTCTCCGGCTTTTCCAGTTCAAGTTCAAAGTCATAAAAAACAGAAGATGAAAGGAAAAAATTGGCGCAACTTTTGCTAGCCGAGTCCGAGCTCTGTCCGGGCCATTCAAGCGCTTTTATGATGTCTTCTGTTGTGTTGTGTTGTGTGTGTTGTGTGTTTTGTGTGTGTGTGTTGCGAGTGTAACAATCGAAACGGAAATTAGCATAGAGACAATTGCATTGAGCATCTCCAGAGGGGAGAGAGTGCCGCGAGTAGTGGCCATTTAATTGGCGCATTAACTTGTCTTCGCCTGGGCTTGGCTTTGGATTTGGGTCTGGGATTGGGATTTGGTTCGGACTTGGACTTGGACTGGGGCCAGCGCCAAAAGAGAAATGGCATAACCCGAGTGGGTTTTGGGTTTTGGGTTTGTTGATTTCGCCTTTATTTTTTATACTTTGCCTGATGGTTTTGCAATGCGAGCATGGTCAAAAGGCGGCTAGATAACGATAAAAGCCACGGATACCTGAACAGAAACAAACTAAAGCCAAATGAAAATGAAGAAAAAACTCTGTCATTCGTAATCAACGTGGCTGCACTGTCGAAAGTGTCCGGTCTCTGGGCTCTTGATACCCTTGGGCATCTGGAAGCCCAGAGATGGGCATTCCAGGGTCGTCGACAATCTCCAGAAACTGGACTGAGAAGTGGCTATGACAGCTTCAGAAAGGCAGGAAAAATATGTAATTTTAAGGGGCTAGAATAAACCCTTTTTAGTGGCTTAAATACTGGAATTAATCACCTTTCAGGCAGGAAAAGAAATGAACTCCTAGGAAATAACTTTCCAGAAGAAATCCCCCAAGAAAACATTCAAATTCATATACATAAACTCATATTTAAGAACAGGTTAAGTCAGCTCTCTGGCAGTCTGTAGTTTTAAGCCTCAACTATCAAGCTCAGTGAAAGACTTAGCTATCAAAGGAAGACTCTAGTTTAAGCCAGTATCCTTAGTACTATTGCTAGATATTTTCTATTTCTCCAAAGTCAGTACCTGATTTCCAGAGTAATCCCACTTCGATCAATCCACGAAGCAGCCCAGTTGTTGGCGATGGGCATCGATAAGCGAAAAAAGCAATTGAAATGTTGGTCAGCCAGCGAGTTCGTCGCTCTTTTGTGCTCCTCTGGGCGGAGTCCAGTAGATACCGCCGATTCCCCGGACAAAGACCGAGGCGAACCGCAGCGTGGCTAAGCAAACAAATTGCACAATCCGAAGAGTAGGGCTTGGGCTCTTGGCTTTAGCCTCAACCTTAGAGCGGTTCCAACTAGCCGTAGCTCATTGTCCGCGGCTGCAACAATGTCACTTAGCCAGCAGAGCTGCTTATTTATTTATTTAATATTTTTAAGAGTGTATTGTGCCGGGGCAAGACCCCGGCGATCGACAGGGCTGACCGTGGGCCCACACAAAGGGGCAGCCGAGCGGCCCTTTCCGAATTCGGGTTTCGAATGGAGATTTACGGGGGTTTCAGCCTTTGGTTGGCACAAACCAGAGCGGGACTTGACCCCGCCAGAAGGTCACTGGCCTTGCACTGATAGAAATAAGTTAGAATGGAGGTTTAAGATGGACTTCGGAGACTGAAAGTGAGTTAATAACAATATTTTAAATAGTATGTGAAAAGGGAACATCGATATTGATGGAAATATTTTACAAATTAGTCTTGTTAAATACAAGATTCAAGATACAATATTCTAAAATATTTCCAGTCATAATATAAATGTATTGTTTTGGTTAATATCATTATAATAATGTATGTATTTCCTATACATAATACTTAACTTAATAATGTAAGTATTTTCCTCTAATACCCAACTGTTGATAATAATGCAAAATCCTCGAGGGTTTTAACTGCATAGTTATGATATTGCTTTAATATTATATCACTGAACGATATATAAATATTATTTTTATTATAATAGAACTGATAAATATTATAATTTATAATAACTTCTTTATATATTATAAAAGAACTTTCTGTTGTTTATTTTACCATTAAAACGACTTGTTTTGTTATAATTTGTAACTGGTAAAGGCTCTGTAATTTTCTCTAATTTAATTACAATTTTATTTGATAAATTAAACACTTTAAAATATTTAAAATACTTTAAAATTCATTTAAATGCAGCTCCATTCTAGCTCATTTTTAAAACATATTAATACTAATATATCTTAATATTTATAGCCTTTATAAATATATAATAAAATGAGTACAATATACTATATTTTTTGTACATATTATTATTAATACCTTCTAATATTTAATGCCTGTATAAATATATAACAAATATATATATATACTATATTTTTCATACATAATTTAAACGTAATTTTCCCTGGTGTATTCCATGCCTTCTCCGGAACTCACAGCGGCCAGGAAATATGTCTGGCTCTCGCACCCTTAAAGCCAGGGCAGGGCAGGGCTTGTCATCATCATCATCAACATCACTTCCATCTGCAGCATCCCCGCCTCTCAACTCCAACTCCCCCGGCATCTCCACTTGCCGCCTGCTTATTTAACGGATGACAGACAATGCGGCAATTTGGCTGCCCCTTAGCCAGCGCCTGCGAGCGAATCTTGGCATTTATGGCTGCCGCCGCCAGTGGCAGCTTCATTAACAGCCGTGAGATGGCCGAAACGGCAACATCGCATCGCCTGCATCTCTGCAGCATCTTGGAGCATCTGGGAGCATCTTTGCTTCCTACTTGCATAAATCTCGCGGTCTGGTTTGGTCTGGTCTGGTGGATTTGGCGTCGCATCTCGGCAACTCGGCATCGTGGCATCTCGGCGGCACACTGCCACACAAATCATACAGCATCAGTTTGTGGCCACTGTAATTGTTTGTTATTGCTGGCTGGCTGTTTGCTTTATGGCCGCGATTACGTGATCGCCGCCGGAGAGGAGAGGAGAGTCCCGGGAGATGGTCCCGGGAGCAGCTCACCAGCTCAGCTCGGGGATCTTTGCAGCGGCAACTTATTGACAAAGTCACATATTGCACATCTGATTCGATTGGCTTCGCTTTTGGCCCGACTTTAAACGGAGATCTGGAGACGGGCCAAGTTATGTGATCACTGATCTCTGAGCTCCCCTCTTTCGCAGGTGAAACGAGCCAGTTCAGAGTTCTCCTCCAGCACTAGGCCAATATGTGGCTTCCCCACCAATTAAAACTGCTTTCCTTGGCGCTGCAATAAATATTCGTATTTATATATTTAGTAATAAAAAAAACAATCGTATAATCATTATACTAAAGCCCCCAGCCTACTGCTCCAACTTTCCCGGTTGTCCCAGCGCCTTCTTGACGACTCTCGTCCGGTTCCGGTTCCGGTCCGAGTCCCGCTTGTAGAGGCGCAGATGGGCCGGAGCCGCATAGGCCAGGGTCTGGCGCTGGACGGGACTGAAGCCCGAGGATGAGGGCCGGGGACCCTGCTCCCTGATCAGCCGCAGGACCTCCCAGCTGGGTATGTACGAGTCCAGCAGGGACTTGGAGCTGCGTCCGGCGAACAGGTCGGGGGTGGGATCCGGCTGCGAGGGCCGGAAGGGCTTCGGTCCGTGGCCAGGACGCCGGGTGGTGATGCTCACAAAGCTGGGGGGATATGGCAGCGGGATCCTGGGTCCATTGGCATAGTGGCGCTGTGCTGGGACAGGAGCGTAGGCGAACTGCTTGGACTGAGGGGGAGGAAAGGGAACCACTAGCTTCTGGGGTCTGCCCTGGCCCTGGCCCCCGCCCTGCCTCTGACCCTGGGTGAAGCCAAAAGCAAAGGGCGGCCTACCGATGGGCGGCGGCAGGGGTCTGGGCACTGGCAGGGGCAGGGCATTGCTGGCCACATACTGGACACCATTGAGGCCCAGTTCCAGGTCATAGGGCACTATGGGCTTCAGGAATCGGTTGGAGGCGGCAGTGGTCGTGGTGGGAGTGGGCGTGGCAGCCGTGGGTCCCCTGGAAAGTTACCAAAAAAGAAAAGAAGGAGAAATAATGGTAATTAGTGAAATTCCCGAAATTACAGAGCAATTACAGAGCTCCATTTGTCGGAAGCCAATTGCAAGTGAAATGCTGACACTTCAACACTTTGGTGAGAGCCACTAACTAACTGACTGATTGACTGATTGACTGATTTAAGCGCTGCGAATTGGCCTAACCACCGTTTAGGCCGCAATCGTAGCTCATTTCCATTTCTATTTCTATTTCCAATTGGCCGTCCGCAAGCCTCAATTTGCACATCAATCAACAGCCCAACAGGCCCTCAATCAGTCGCCCATTAGAGGGTATCTCATGCCGTGTGTATTTGTGGCTAAGTGAGCCTTGTTTGGGCTTGATTATGGCTTTCCATTAACTAGGGGATCAATAGTAGCCAGCCTGGCTTAATCTGTATTAACTGCATTTGACCTGACTTGAGCTAGAAATCCAGCTTAAACTAGATTTATTTAGTTATTAAATGTTTAAGTATAAATGTAAAGATGAGTTAACGAAATCTGTTTAAATAATATGTGAAATAGAGTCATAAAGGCCCTAATAAAAGTGCAGTGCAAGTAAGCGTCTCACTCAGTTTGTGCCTTAAGTCTTTTGTTTATTGTTCCTTCCTTAAACCCCAAAGTTGGCCAAGTTTTCAATCAAATTGGCTATAAGCTTTACAGGCAGCTTTCTGTTGCCAAGTTTGGTTACCAACTAAAGCTTTAGTTGGCCCAAAGCTTGCAAGCTCTTCGCTGAGCTAGTTTCCAATCCCTGATTGAAATATACAGCTTTACAGCTTTGAAATATAAAAAACAAAACCACTCACACGTAGAGCACACCTGGCAGGTGAGCGGGAAATGCATAGCCGGCGCTCAGCTGCTGGTGCTGCCGCTGCAGCTGCCGCAGCTCCTCCAGCCGCTGCAGGCGCTCCAGGTCCCGCTCCCGCTCCCGCTCCCTGTGGGCGGCATCCTGCAGGTAGCTGGGCGGCAGGCTGGCCGCCACATCGGGGCGCCACTCGTAGTGATTGGGCAGCAGCGGCGGCCGGTTGAGGTCCAGGTGCTGGTGCTGCTCCTGCTCCCGCTCTAGGTCCTCCAGGCGAAGCGGCAGCGGCGAGGTGTCGTCGTCATTAAAGGCGGGCGAGAGCACTGCCTGGGCTGTGGACCAGGCCATAGCCAAGAGGAGCAGGTGGCGCCACACCTGTCAGGGGGGAAGAGGGAAGATTAGAGGAGATAATACCTTTCCCTAAGGGAGAAGTGAGCTAATGTAAGAGGTATGATGTAAGTGTATGGTTTTTATGATTAGCAGTCAAAAAATCGATTGAAGAAGACGCCGATAGAGGCTCTTTAAAAGCTATCAATTTTTGTTTTAAAAGAAATTACAAGCTAACCGCAATTTTGCTTAGTTAATAGTTATTTTTATTCATTAATTAGCTAGTAATAATTCCTTAAAAGTTCCCTATTATGAATCTAATTGCATTTAATTCAAGTTCTTAAAAACATGCTTTGCATATTCCAAAACTAAACAGGCAACTTTATAAGTCAAACTGGTTTTTTTTTTGCCAATACAAAATCATAAATGCAAGCATATTGAATTCTATAGGTCAAAGATACCACTATCGATATTGGCTTCCAAAAATTTTCATTGAAATAAGTTGGGAGCTGAAAGAGGCTTTAAGCTGCCGGACAATGCCTTTCTTTGCCAGACAAAGTCTATATTATTGCAAGTATTTCAAAGAAACGACAAAGAAACTGTAGTAGTTTGCACGCAATCTCCACAGTCTTGGGCTGACCTTGGCACCTCTTTTCGGCCAGTGTAGTCCCAGCTCCGGCTCTTTGAATTAGTCGCCGGTTTTTGTATTATTTTTGCACTAAGCCCGGCTTGGCTGGTGAAAGGCTTCGGCTTTTGGCGCCTTTCGCTGCCACGCCCCTCCGGCGCCTATTGATGCGTTTAATTGAGTTTTGACCACTTTTAATTTGGCTCGAAAATCCAAGAAATGGCAAAAGGGCGGGCAGCGGTAGTTCCCCGACTTGTGTTTCATATTTTTGCGGCTTTTAGCCGGCAGTCAGGCAGTCAGGTGGAAAGATCAACGGATTAACCCGCCGAGCCCGCGATAAATTCGGTGTGAAATCTGTGCAGGCCGAGCCCAGGTCCCCCTGGCTTTATATTAGATTAAAAAAATAAAAATTAGAGGGGAGTGCAGAGGTGCAGATCCACCTGCCGGCGAAGGCCGCCCACCAACTGATAAGCCTTTCTAAAATCGAAGCGAACGAATCCAAGCCAAAAAAGCCAGCGACTCTGACCAGGCTCAAAGCTTACGGCCATTTGTCACGCGACGGCGGCGATGCTGCCATGATGATGAGAGGGCAGAAGCATTCCAAGCGATGTTGCAACGGAAAATATCTGCAAAACTAGTTGCTGCCGCCGCCAAGTAAGCGCCGCCGAGTCACTTGCGTGCCCCAGATTTCGGGGGCTCTCCTCTGCGACGAAATCAGTTTTTGGTGGCCCCCCTGGCTAATGATCCCAACCAGGTCAAATGACATAAGACGATGTCCGTCCGTGCGATGGATGCGATGCAAATGCAGCTTGATTGATGGCTCGCCGGCGCTAATGGAGTGCGCATCGTTAACACGCGTAATTTGCGGCCCCCCGTCCCCGGCCCCTGTGCCCTGGGCAAACAATGGCAAAAAGCGACCACACAAGGTGTTAAAAACGGTTGAAAAACCAACGAACAAAATAAATACAATAAAAAGAAAACGTTAAATAAATGCACGAAAAAAGAAACGGACAGAACAAAAGACTTAAGACACAAACTTGCCACAGGGCCAGCGAACAAGCTTCGATTAGAAAAATTCGAAGATGGCCGCTCAAGTTTAACGAGGTTCTAGGGCAATGTCACTCTCAGTTTTAAGATCTTAAGATCTCCCTTTAATAATTACTTTATTATGAAGGTTATTTGGCAAAAATAAGGAAAGTAAAATAAGTTGTTTAGCTTAAAGGCATAGTTTTACATTTGTAAGAGATGAACCTAGAAGGAAAAATCCAGAATAAATATTTCTGTATAAATAAAAAATAAGTTGTAGTTTTAAGTGTATACTCTTTAGACTAAGCAAGTTAATGCTAATCGTAAGAAGCTTTTGCTGTTCATAAAATCCCATTTTAGCTCCACATCATCTCTAATTCTTCTAAGTGTAAAAGAGCGTACAAAAAAATCTTAAAAATCAAAAGACTTAGGCCACAAACTTGCCAAAAGGCCAATGAATCCTCGAAAATCTAATTAGATTAAGCTGAGTGAGGTTCAGGGAGTGTCTTAAAGAGTGTATCACCATATCCGTTTAGGCCAAAACCCAAATCAAATCCGTTTTCGGTTAAATTCCTCAGCGTGAAGTGAAAAGTGAACCTGACGCGCCCATTTCACGGACTTATCCGGCTACCTCACCCAACTTTCCCCCTTTTGTGTGGCACATACTCAAAATATATATAATAATACCCTTGAACGGCAATAGATAGCCGCGGTGACATATCGCATCATCAATCAATCGGCGGACCATGAAATTGTCTCAGCCAGGTCGGCTCATTAGAGACACTTTGTTTCCCCGGACAACTCAATCGCACATTCTCCGCCGATCGCCATTTCGGCCAACGAGTGTCTCTGGCTTATGTAATGATCTACTTATTAGTTATTATTAATATTTTTGGCATTTCCCATGCTCAAGGTAATCCCTATTTTAGTCTTTTGGTTGTATCTCTTGGATATATTAGTTGGGTGATTGATTATTCAAGGGATTGGATAAGTCCACATTCATAATATGAGGTTTATAAATAATAATCCCTTGCTACAGTATAAATATTTAATTTATTTTTATTTTATATATTTATATTTTTCTTTAAAATAAAACAAGCAAGGCTTCCTATTTTGCTAGTGGCCTTAAAAATTGTAGTTTAAGGTATATTCTAGCGAAGGAAATATTTGTTTAGAGCTGCCTTTCCAACAATAATGATATACTTTTGGCTTATAGTCTTTAATCATCTCCCTTTATATATAATTAATTATAATTAATTATAATTATATAATAAAATATATATAATATATATAATATATATAATGAATATAATTTAATACAATGAATATAATATAATTAATAATTAATTAATTCATTGTATATTGTTTAGTTAATACAATGTTCTTTAATATTCTATGTCTAAGCTATATTATTTAAATGTGTGCTTTATTTATGGTTTACAGTAAAGGAACTTAGTAAAGTACTCAGATCAGAAAATGAATAAATTTTTGAACCATATTTCCTAATTTATTTATTTATATTTTTCAGCCTCCCTCAAATCCATTCAATATCTTGTCAATACCTCTGATTATTTATTATTCTTTATCTTTGTAAGCTATAATATTTGCTAATTTCTAATTGGTAATCTCCATTTAAGACTCCACTCCTTTGGGGTCACTCACATACTCACCATGATTGCAGTATCCGGTTTATGGTCTCCTCGGTTGATGATGATGGTTGTGGTCACGATGATGAGCCTGCTCGACTAGACGGCGACGATCACTCCTGCGAGCGAACCAGCACAGACAACATTCACCAAATTGCACAGACACACACTGGCGGATGATATTTAGGCACTCGAAAAAATACGACAAAATGGGCACTTAAAAAATGAACCAAAAAACAGAGGCTAAGAGCGAGAAAAGCGAAAACTAACGAAAAACTAACGAAAACCGAACGAACCGAGCGGGTGACGAGCGCTGCGGCGACTGCAATGGCGCGAAGCTCTGACACGGCGTTTTATAGTTGGAAGCCGGCAACTATAACTCGGTTCTCTGGGGGCTCGAATGGACTGGCATTCATTGGAGCCGTTTTCATTATTTCTTTCGGCCACAAGAAATGCCCAGCCGAGATGCAGATGAGCGAAGAAGGACTGGGCGACGCAACAAAGGCGGACGCGATTGGATTGGCTCCGTTTAAAGCTGCTGGCAATTAATTGAAAAGGAAAGTAAGTCCCAGTCCAAGCCCAAATGCAAACCCAAACGAAAACGCAAACCCAACTCAAGCTCAAATTGAAATCATTTCAAACTCAATCAGCCAACAACAAACGAGCACCGCCCAGCAACAACGCAGGCTAATTTAGGCGCTTTAAAGTGTTATAACAGCGTCGGACAAGTGGAGACTCCATCTAATGGACTCCGAGCCAAGTTTGGGCCATCGATAACCGCTCATTTCCGCAGCAAGTGCGCCCAATCCATCTGGCCATCATCCAAATCCCATTACAAGGGATTCACCGCCACGGGGCGTCCTCCGCACATCATCGCCAGTGGATATATCATCGTCATCGCCCATAGCCCATAGCCCTGGGCGAGAGCAGTGCATCCACGACGATTGAAAGTGAATTGAGGCACTCTCGGTGCGCAGTGCGACGTGTCTGTGGAATGCCCCGCGAATTGCGTTCGTTACCCTCACCGAAAGTGGGTTTACTGGCTATAAAACCCATAAATAATTTGGATTTCATTAAATTAACTCATTACTTATTCAGAAATGAACATAACAAATATGATTAACATCAATAATTAACGGAAAATAACATTAATAGTATAACAAGTACTATTTAAAATGGGAAACTTCTGTTTGGTATTTATTTTCTATAGTAAATTATTCAAATAAATTATTATAATATTTAGTAATATATTATTTTAGATTGGGCTTTCTAAATATCAGTTTCAACTGAAAGAACAATAAATTATTGTAGAAATATGAAGACTATGACTAGTGCTCTGTTTATTCTAATAATACCTACAGATTTATTTAATTAATTGGGATGGTGTTCAATTAAGGTAAAAGGAAAGGTTTATAATGGCGTAAATAATTAACAGAAAATAACATTAATAGTATAACAAGTACTATTTAAAATTGGAAACTTCTATTTGGAATTTATTTTCCATAGTTAAATATTTATGGTGCGTAGTTTTGCTTCCAAATAAATTATTATTTTATGCGAAATCTTATTTATTCTTATCTTATTTTAGATTAAGCTTTCTAAATAACAATTTCAACTGAAAGATCCATAAATAATTGTAGAAATATGAAGACCATGAATAGTGCTCTATTTATCCTAATAAAACTTACAGATTTATTTAATCAATTGGGAAGCCTTTAAGGTATTCAATTAAGGTAAAAGGAAAGGTTTAAAGTGGCGTATATACATATTGTCCTAGATTTAGCCTTCTAAATAACAATGTCAACTAAAAAATCTATGAGTAAATATAAATATAATATAATATATACCTTGCTGGCCAAAAGCATAGCATTCTCATAGACAAGGCTCTGTTTAACGTAATAATACCTACAGATTTATTTAATCAATTTCGAAGCCTCTAGTTTTGTACGCTAAAGTAAGAAATTGTTTATAATACATAGATGGATGATAGATAGATAGATAGATAGATAGATTGATAGATAGATCTCAGTTTATAGAGTACACAGAGTACCACAGTGCCTCGGTTTCGCCCAAGATCAAAGGGCCGTTGGGCATTTGCTCCACTTAACTGCGGCAAGTGAAAGATGCTCGGGGCCCGGCCCCTTGCCTACTTGCCCCACTCCACCGACTCCACCGGATTCCCGGAACGAGTTCCCAATGCCTTCGGGTTGGGAGGTAATGAAAGCTCCGATCCGATTTTGGAGCCAGTTAATGCCAAATGAATTTGTCAAATCGTGACAATTAGACGAGGGCGCTGCGATGAAATGGTTCCCCTGGCTGGTGATGCAACTCCCGGCCAAGGTTGGAGCCGTGGCTCCAATTGGGAGCGTACCAGAGACGCACCAGAGCCCCTCTCTGTTCCGGTGGGGCGTGAAATGCCTGCTTTCGGTCACTTTTCAGTCACTTTTCGGTCACTTTTCAGTCACTTTCACGCAAATGAACGGTGGGGAAGCGAAACAAAAATAGTAGAAAAAAACAAAAATAGTAGAAAACTTAATAACAATGGCGCTGCATTCTGTGCGGAGACGACGACCTTGTGGGATTGGGATTTGGCAGCCCTAAATGTCTCTACGGTGTGTGTTTGTTTGCGTACCGTTTGGGCCGGATTCGGTAACCGTCTGGGCCAGGTTGGGCCATCCCATATGGCACATGTTGGTGTGAAAACGAAAGGCGCAGGTCCGCCGCTGACTCAGCCGTTGAGGGGGAGTAAGTGAGTTATGTAAACCGAAGCGAAAGCAAATGAGTTTATGTTTTGGCTTCAGAATACTTGAGCGGCTAGCCAAGCACTTGTTTTTCACTAATAATAACTACAGTAGTAGTAACTCAACCTGAGAGCAGCCCTTATGATCACAGCTCCATTGTTGCTCAAGCACTTGGGGTCTTCTCTTGACAAAATTAGGGACACATAGGTGAAGTTTTGAGGAGTTTTTGGAGGTCAGCACTTGAGGGTTTCTTTTGACAAAATCTCAAGATATAAATATTTAAAAATAAGAAAAAAATAGTGCAGTTTATAGGGTTAAACACAAGCTTTAACTTCAGCAAGCTTCAAGTTCTTAAACTAAATATTTATTTAATATTTAAATGTAAAGTTGAAATATTGTTTTGGAAAGTAGACACTCCGTATTCAAACCTTTACCTTACTTGACTTTCAAATATTAAAGAGTAGGAGTAATTATTTTTCTTTCAAAAATTTCTCTAAATTAATTAATAACAAAGATATTAACACCCAAATATACCCCAGTTATTAAAACAAAAACATAAATTCAACCAATTGGCAGTACACTTTATTTCAGATAACAAAAAAAAAACAATGCTAAGAGCTAAGCTGAGACTTTGGCTGTGTGTTTGCTGCAACTAAGACCTGGCCCTCAGGTACAGATGTGGCCCATTGCCGGAGGCCTCGTGGCCACCGCCCAGCCCCATGCCCGGCAGATACTCGTTCAGGTTCAGGGAGAAGGCCGGCGGGAAGAGCTTGTCCTTGGCCTCGCGGTTGATCCGGTAGTTGCTGCGGAAGGCGGGACTCAGGGCGGGATTCAGGGCGGCGGCATAGCCCTGGATGGCACCATAGTTCGGCGGCAGGGGACTCAGCACGGCTGCTGTCCGACCGCCAAAGTCCGGCTGTCCGCCGCCCGAGAGACCTGGATTGCCAACCCCAACATTAGCTCCCGCTGCAGCGGCGGCGGCGGCGGAGAGGTACGGCGAGATGGGCACTATAATGGGCCTGGTGGGGATTAGCTGCAGGTACTGGACGGAGTTGCCGGTGCCATCCTGGAGCGTCTGGGCGGGCAGGTACTGCATCAGCATCGGGGTGGAGGGCAGGCTGGCCACGCTCGGCGTGCCCGCCGTCTGCATGGGCGTGAAGTTGGTCTCCATTTCGGGCATCTTGTAGGAGGGCTTAAAGGAGCCGGCCTCCTGCAGTTGGTTCTGGGCCGTCATGTCATAGCCACTGGCATAGGCACTCAGCGAGTTCAGGTGAGCCTCCTGCTGCTGCTGCTGTTGCTGCTGCTGTTGCACCTGGACACTATTCGGGGTCTTGGCCCCCTTGCTGGCTATTTCCGGACTCGAAACAGGGCTGGCCAGGACGAGGGGCATGGCCAGAAGCAGGAGCCCCAGGAGCTGAGGACAGTGGAGGTGTGGCAGCATCTAAGGGTAAGTGTAGTACGGAAAATATATTAAATCAGGGAGAAATATGGATATGGAATTAATACAATTTTTAAAGATCCTTGTTGTACGGAAAATATATTAAATCAGGGAGAAATATATACATGGTATTAATAAAATTTTTAAAGATCCTTTTTTATATCCTTAAGGCTTTCCTCGATTAATTTTTGTTCACTTATAGCTTTGATTTAAGCTTAAATGGTATTGTTTCCATTAAGTTTGTAAGATACTTTTAAAGAGTTTGGCTTGAAGCCTGGGCTGATGCCTTGGCAAATCTCAGCTACACAGTAACAAAAAGTTATGGCCACTTGATTCACCTCGCTTGCGATCTCGTTGCACTTCGATGTGAGTTTTTTTTGGGGAGAAACTTGGAAAACACTTGCACTTTTCCTGGCGAGCGACGCGCTTTGATTAACACGGCTGGCGTTGCGTAGTCCGCTTTTATATCGCTTTTCGGGATTTCAGCCCCTCTGGTTTTCGGCTTTTCTGCTTTTCAGCTTTTCTGCTTTTCTGCTTTTCAGCCAGCGGCAATTTCCCGCTACGAAAATTGCAGTTGCAGTGGCAGTGGCAGTGGCAGCTTGCAGCCTCCACACGAGGCAGACACGCGACTCGGACAGCAATTCTGTGGAAGCGCGGCATTG
Organism: Drosophila pectinifera; assembly: GCA_008042775.1. Lineage (NCBI taxonomy): Eukaryota > Metazoa > Arthropoda > Insecta > Diptera > Drosophilidae > Drosophila > Drosophila pectinifera. The sequence continues at coordinate 34,999 of VNKC01002968.1, forward strand.
TTGCATGTCTCTTTGCCATTGACTGCGAGCCGGGCCCATCGCTTTTGGCCACGATTCACGATTCAAGTTCAAGTTTAGCTCGCATCGCAGATTTGGTGGCGTTTGCTTCGAGCCGCCTGGCATCCGCTGGGGTTCCGTCTTCCGAATTGGTTCCGAGCGGAGCGGAAGGCGTGGCACAATTAGGCGGATCGCCTGGGATCTTGTCCTCTTCCGCATTGCCACATGTTGCCATGTTGCCAAGTTGCCAGGCCGCCTGGTGAGCCATGTTAGTGGCTATTTGCTGGCCATGATACGGATAAACAAGTTTCCAGTGCCATTTTCAGCTTCCAGTTGGCTTAATGGGTTCGATGGGATGCGTGGACAATGGTATCTCTGGCGGGATAGTGGGCTCCTAGATCAGAGAATTATATTTTAAATAAAATAGGAAATGTATTTCTTTAAAAAATTTATTAAAATTTTTTAATTTATTATTATTAATTATTTATTTAAATTATAATTGTATTAATTAGGTCTTCACACTGTACCCCTTAAGTCACACCTAAATTAGGCATTGAGGCTGCCCCAATTATATCTCATTTCCAAGACAAACTTCAACTCCTGTTGATTTTCTGTAATCCTTGCCTTTCTCTTGCTTTTTCAGGGCCTTTGTCCCACTGTGCACTCCCCAGGCGAGTGAATAAAAACGCTTTTAGCATTACTTAACCCATAAATTTAGCTATTGACTCGTGAGTGACTGTGAGGGGAAGTGGTTATCCTGGAGCAGGAACAGGACCAGGAGCAGATGCAGCTCCTAGCACTTGGATGTGGAAAAAGATGAATCTTCAACGAAAGGAACTCATATTTTTAAGGTATAAGTTAATAAATAAAAAATAAAAGTAAGCTTAATCATATTAATATAATAATAATATATATAAAAATATAAAATATCAAAGAAAAATACACTTCATAAATTAAACGGAAGGCCAGGCAGATTAAAGAACTGTGTTTATTGCTAATTAAATTTAATAAACCACAATTCAAGCTTTAAGTTAATTAGTAGCTAGTAATTAGTTAATCAACACAGTGCTAAGAATATTTAAAAAATATACAAAGCTCACATTTAAGTAAGAGGCAGAGACGGAAGTAAATATAAATCATTTTAGAAATGAAATCTAGATGGTAATAGTTGGTAATTAAATAACCCATGAAATCAATTAATTTAAAAATGAAAATCAAGGGTTAATGATATAAATATTAAATAAATTTAAGAAAACCCTTATTTCTGTCACCTTTAATGCCGTTTTTCTTAACTTAAAATGATAGTATTGATTTTACTTTAAGTGCATATGAGTTCAGTTGAAAGATACTTTAGTTGTAGGCTTAATATATTTATGTTATGCTCTCTTAGTCCAAATTTAAATAGATAATTGAATTGTAAATGTAAAAATTTCCTCGCCTTGTTGGCTCAGTCACTGTCCCCGTCACAGTTGGAGTCACAGTCACCGCCAGACCACTTAACCGTCAGTCAAGTCTCCAAGTCAAACTGGCTCCAAAGTCAAGGCCTTTTTTTCCTCATTTCCATTGGGCTCATTACGTGAGGCAGGTGGAAATGGGAAATGCGCTCAAAGTCGTCTGCTTACTTTCATTTTTCTTTTGCCAGAGCTTTTCCCACTGCCAATGGCAGTTGCTCCAAGATCTGCAAGATCTGTGAAAGCTCTACTATAAACCTGAGAGGAAAGCTCCTGCAAGTCATGGCTATAGCAGGTGACTCGGCATACACTTTATTATTTATATTATTAATATTTATAACAGCTTACTTAATCAACTCAATTTGCCGTGACACCGCCTTCGCTAATCCCAGACTCTCGCTGGGATGAAGACATCCCCATCCGGGCCACTGTCAGCAAGTCATAAATCTTGGGCTCCAACTGAACTTGATACATCAAAATGTTGGTCAAATTAAATTTCTTGTGCCGCGCTGTCGTCCTCCTTGGCTGGGTTCTCCCCAACTGCAGCTGCCAAGTAATTCGTCAAGCTGCTTTTGTCCTCCTCCAGCGGCTGTTCCCCCGGCTTTATCTCATCTCTGGGTGAGCATTGTGCTCCAGCTTCCAGCTTCGAGGTCCTGGCTCCCCACTGCCTGTCTGCACTCCTTTTTCCGCAAACCCAGCGACTGCCTTTCATGTCAACTGCATTTTTCTTTTGCCGAGCTGTGCTGCCTTGTGTTGCTTGTTGTGTGCGCTTTTTCACTGCTTTAAACCACTTAATGGGTTTTTTTATGCGGACCTGGCTTAGACGAGGTAGACGGGAGACGGGTGACGGGAGGAGCCACTGGAGACTGCAGACTGGGGACTGGAGACCGGAGAGCTCGCTCGCGCGGTGGCCGGGGGCCATTCATGCTGCAGCTTTCTTGTAGCTTCATTCACAAAGACTTGCAATTCATCAAATCTCGTTAGCCTCGGCTTTTATAGAAAATCTGCAGCTGCCTTTGCCTCTGATGCTCCACTGGGTTGCCTTTGCTTTATTTTTCGGGGCTCGCATTCAGCTGCCACGCCCATGGACACCGAGAAGGCGGTTCGCAGCCCCAAATCCAGCATCCCCCAACCCGCACTCTCATTTCCATCCCCCCATTGACTGGCAAAAGTCTTTAAGGCAACTTTTGCTTCGCTCTTAGGGCGCTTAACTTTAAGAGGTTTCCCCGAACGGAGTCCTGGCCCTCTCCTTTGAGCTAATGAAAAGTGTGTATGTGTGTGTGAGTGTGTGTCCCTGGAAATGGAGCGGAATCCCGGCAGCTGCAACAGGCAAGAGGGGATAGGGACCTAAGCGAAACTAAACCAAAGCCCCGGCCAAAGGAACTACAATAAACGAGGAGGCCAATGCATTTTTAATGCCACCATCCAAGGGCTCACCTTGCAGAGGAGGAGGAGGAGGATGAGGATGAGGAGGAGGTGGAAGAGGAGAAGGATGAGGATGAGGAGGAGGTGGAAGAGGAGCAGGAGAAGGATGAGAAGGAGCAGGTTCAGGTGGAGGCTGCCGCATTAATTTTGCAGGCGGGGCAAGTCCAACTGCAAGTGGTCACCAACCACTCTGCGACCCACTGGAAATTGGAAACTGAAAAAGCTGTGCTGTACTAGCCCTTTAAGTGCGTTGACCAACACTAACATGTTTCAAGTGTGGGTAAATCCTATGTGAGACACCAGGATGCTTACTTCCTTAAATTGCAGAAAGAATTTAAATAAGTCCAAAGCTTTCATTCAAATTGGTCTGAGATGTATACAATAATAATAATAATAATTTGCAAGCAGTCGCCTGCTACCTAGTATTTATCAGCTTTTTTTTACAAATTCCCAAATCGATGAAAGTGAATACCATATTCACTGTACTCTTCAGACTTTTTTTTGGGAAAATCTGAGTTAAAAATAATCATAACTCAGCCAAAACAGCCTTAAATTCAATTCGGAAAGCTGTTCTATGCTAGTTTTTATTTGTTTAATTAATCTGCTTATCGAATTTAGAAGTTTACGAAAATAAAAATTTTTCCCAATTTTTGACAATTTTAATGATGTAACCCCTTATCATTTTTTGAAAAATTAGCCAAAAATTTTTTTCTTTGTTTTTTCCATATTTGATCCCTAAATAATTAAGATTTTAACGACGAATCTGACTATATACGGCATTTGGCTGTCATTCCATTTTTGGCCAAGATATGCTGTTAGGAAGATACTTATTTTTGGGTCTATAAATCGGTTTTTATATGTCCTAATTTGTGGGACAAATCAATGCGAAAAATATTCATAGCTCAGCCAAAACAGCCCCAATTTCAAATCGGAAAGTTGTTCTATGTTAGTTTTAATTCTGTTAATTAATCTGCATATGAAATTTGGAAGTTTACGAAAATAAAAATTTTACCAATTTTTAACAATTTTAATGATGTAACCCCTTATCAAATTTTGAAAAAATGGCAAAAAAAAATTTTCTTTGTTTTTTCAATATTTGATGCCTAAATAATTAAGATTTTAATGACGAATCGGACAATATACGGCATTTGGCTGTGATTCCATTTTTGTCCAAAATATGCTATTAAGAAGATACGTATTTTTGGGTCAATAAATCGGTCCTAATTTGATACTTCGCTTGTTACTTCGCTGTCTCTCTGGCTGTCTCTAGCCAACACTGGCTGCCTTACTGAAAGTGAGGGAAACTACTGAAGTTCGCGAAGGACGAAGATATCAGTTAAAAGAGAAATTACACTTCAAATACCTCAAGAGGAGAACAACCCTTTAGAGTTTAGTTTTAAGTGGGTTTAACTTGACACTTGACCAACACTATGCCCTGGCTGGGCCTCGTCCTTCGCAGCCAGTGTTGGACAGCCCGTGAAGTTGAGCCCAAGTGTTGTTTGGCCAGAGTCTTGGCCAAGCACTTTTGGCCAAGAGGGAGCACTCGCCGCCTGTCTTGATGAAGGTGCAGCGGAGGCCAGGATCAAATGCAACCTGGCTCCTCATTGGCTCCTCCTGGCCTCCTGGCCCCTCCTGGCCCCTCCTGGCAAAGTGCCCCGTATCACGCACAAGCAAACATTGTCGGGACCCCGAAATGCATTCAATTAACAATTTCTCTGGCTCTGACTGTGCCTCTGCCTGTGCCTGTGCCTGTGCCTCTGGCCTCGGCAACAAAACTTTGTCAGGAACTGGCAGCAGGAGGCTGGGGAGGCTTTTAATCAAAAACTTGCATTTGCCAAGTGGCAGCAGGGTAACTTTTGGGCCAAGTTTTGTGCGGCAGCAGGAGTGGGTAAACTTCTCTGAATTGTGACGTCGACAAAAGTCAAATCGTGCCGACTTGCAGCCACTTGCCTCCAGGTTCCCCACATGTTCCCCAGTGCGAAGTGATTGCAATCAAGGATTCGCTCGGCATGCCCTATAAAATCAGAGAACTTGAATCTAAATAAATTCTCACATTAAATTAAGCTAAGTTAAGTCAAGGAAAATATCCAGGAATATAAATGTAGCCTATTAATTATTAATTAATTATTTCTTTGCCTAATCATAATGCTTATAAAATCAATATTTTACAAGAAAGTAAGCCCAAAGAGTTCGAATTCAGAAATAGTGTCCTGAAAAGTTCGATTCCCAGGGTGCAGGTCCTTCCCTTTTGAGGTCCTTGCTATGCCAGGAAAAATCCGGAACACTGCCAGTCAGCAAGTGAATGCCGTAAATTGCCAGGAGGGAAGGTGCCTCCCTCAGCTTTTGCACTTTTCCAGAAGGCCTTCCCTCGCCCCTCCACCGAGCACTCCTGCCTGGGGTTGAAGGACTTCTCGCTGCTCCTGGCTCCTGGCTGCTGGCTCCTGGCTGCTGGCTCGTGCCATTTAGCAAAAGTAATTAAGCGTCGATGCGTTTCATTTGTGTTACTTTTCTGGGCAATTACGGCGCAAAGTTTGCAGCTTCGCAGTGCGGCGTAAAATGTTCATTGTTAATTGTAGAGCGACTCCGATACGTGCATATATATGTATATATAGAGTGCAGTATCCCATTGATCCGCTAATGGTTATGGTTCGAGGCAACAGGTACTCACCTGTCCTGGACTGGACTATCCTCGACTGGACTGTCTCCCGAGGCACTTGGCTGCATTTCCATCATCATTATGTGCCGGGGCCGCAGAGCAATGTGCAAAAAGTGTTTCTCATTAAAAAGTTGTTTCGCAATTTTATTATCCTGTCGTTGGCGCTCTCGTTGTCGCCATAGTCCTGGCATAGTCCTGGCACTGGCACTGGTTGCTGTCATCCTCCAGGTGCGCGTCCATTGTCACGAGCGGAGCTCAACCGGGGTGACAATGTCAATAAAGCAAACTTCGCACCAGGCTGCCTTCCTGCTCCTGCTCCTGCTCCTGCAGCTCCTCGCACATCAAATTATTTTTAAATTACTTGTAAAAATACAACGAGCAGCAGCCACAGCCACAGCAGCAGCAGCAGCAGGGAAACGCTGGCAAAAACTTATAATAATAATAATAATAATAGGGAATAAAAGAGTAAGGGCGAGAACAAAACAAAACCGTTTACGACGCTCAAGGGTGAGTTTCGGTCCCTGAATCATCGTTTCATAGTTTTACGAAAACAATTTTCACAGAAATTAAGCCAACTTTTGTTGGGATTTGCACGGGCTCCCTCCTCCCTCGTCCCTCCTCCATCCTCCATCCTGGCCCCATGCATATTTTAGCGTTTCATTAGCCTAATCCTGGCCAGAAGCGGTTCGGGCTCCTTCTTAATGGAGAATAGATGGTGGCCCCGACTAAGGGCAGGCTTGGCAGAGAGATTAAACGAGTGTTGCCCTAATTTATAGAGACTTTTCTGGGGGGATTTGGCAGTGTGTTTTGACCAAAAACAAGCAAGTTAAATAAAGCTTTGACCTGTGGCAGCTTTAACTTGCTTATTTTTGTGATATTGCCCAGAGATTAATGCCATCAATGATCCAAGTACAGTGGTGCCTGCTTTGCCACTCGGAGCCGTACTAGGAGCCAGAGCCAGACCCGGAGCCGTCATAGATAATTCAGCATGTAGGCGGTTATCGCAGCCACATACACGGCCTGCATGATTAGATTGCCGACGCACCGACGCACCTTTCCAGGTGCCCGCCGCTCAGGTGCTCAGGTGCTTAGGTGCTCAGTGTTCAGTAAGCGAGCGAGCATAATGTCAACGAGAGGTGGCTTTGTCCGGTTCACGCTTCTGGTAACGGTGACATTGTTTGCCATCCTCCTGCTCCTCACTGCCCTCCAGCAGGCGGACGATCTGCGTCCCTCCGATGCCCCGAGTGGGAGAGCCAAGGAGGCAGAGGCCACGCCCCCGCCACATCAAAATCTAGAAGAGCCCATCAAGGAGGAGCTGGTGCGGCAGCTGGAGCAGGAGCTGCCCGAGCTGGACTATGGCTTCTGGTATCGCTGGGCCAAGCCCATGGGCTACAAGAAGAACGCCACCTGTGCCAAGTACCCGGATCCCCTGGACCTCCAGCTGCACAACGTCTACTGGCAGACCTTCCTCAGCGGCAACGTGACCTTCCGCCTGTATGCCGCCTACCTGGACCAGCGGGCGGCCCTCAAGCAGAGGACCATCCGAGTCCTGGCCACCGCCAATCAGATTGCCAGCGAGTTCCCGCTCAGCTACTGCCAGCTGTGGTACGAGAACCACAAGGAGCCGATCTTCGTGAACGTGTCGGAGTACCTCAGTGTGTGGGTCAAGGAGTGGGGCTCCACGCCCCGGCTCAACTATCCCCACCTGCTGAGTTGTCCGGTGCCCAAGGAGCTGCCTCCCAGCATCGTAAAGTCCCTGCCCAAGACGGTGTCCCTGGTGGAGCAGCACTGCGACAAGGCCAGCAACTCCCTGAGGGTCAACCAGGAGGTGGCCAGCAGGCAGGACCCTCTTACCCCGAGGATCAGTAACAGCTCCACCCCCTTGAACTTTGGAGTCTGCGTCAAGGGCTTCGACTTTCCGTACCTGGACCTCTCGGAGCGCCTGATCGAATGGTTCGAGCTCCAGCGGATCATGGGCGCCACGCGGATCTATGCCTACATGTACGACGTGCATCCGGCGGTGCAGCGAGTCCTGGACTACTACCAGCACACTGGGTTCCTGGAGCTGCGGCCCCTCACCCTGGCCAACGGAATGCCCCGGCTGAGGCACTACCAGCACCTGCTGCTCAAGCATCGGCTGCTGGAGAAGCGGCTGAACGAGCTGATACCCTACAACGACTGCTTCTACCGGAACCTGCATCGGCACGACTACCTGGTCAACGTGGACGTCGACGAGGTGATCATGCCCAAGGGCAATGCCAGCAACTGGCACCAGCTGGTCCAGCTGGCCCATCAGCTGGAGGAGGAGAAGGGCGGCCAGTGCTCGGGCCGCTTTCCGGCCATCTGCTTCAGAAACTCCTACTTCACCCAGGTGCCCTCCGAGCTGAGTGACCACGAGGAGCAGGCCACCGCCGGGGAGCTGTACGTTCTCCAGCACACGATGCGTGTACGTAACTACTCGCTGCCAGGCCGGGCCACCAAGTGCTTCCACAACTCCCGGCTCTCGCTGACGCTGCACAACCACTTCACCATCCTGTGGCTGCCCGGCGGCTGCAATCCCCGCACCGTGGACACGCCCCTGGCCCAGATGCAGCACTACCGGGAGCCGGATTTCAAGTACAACGCCAGCGATCTCATCGAGGACCGCAACATTTGGCGGTTTGCCAGCCAACTCCGGGCGGCCGTGCAGTATGTGTGGCTCCATCTGGACGATGTGCTGGTCCAGGACAGTGACCCGGAGGATCAGGAGCAGCAGCTGGATGAGGCGCTCGACCAGGACAGTGACTCCGATCAGGCGCTCCAGCCGCCACAACCCACACATCCAGTAAAAGCCAAGGCCTAGGTTAAGCCCTTAGGGTTTCTAAGGTAGAGTTAGGGTCTGATATAGTTCCTTCCAGACAAGGCTTCTGGGGATCTCTTATTATACAATTGATATACTTATAAACTCCTTTTTTTTGTATTTATTATATGTGTAGTGCTATCTTTTACAAAATATACTCAGTAAGTGCAAACAAAGCCAGGCGCAATTAAAGGGGATTTATCTGATTCTCGATCCATCATTATCTTTGCCATAAATGCCGGTAATGCCAGGAAATTGGCATGATTGATAGCTCCCGGACCAGAGACTTTGTTTCTCAGAGGGAATACTCCAATTAGACGCTGCCAAGTGGACATAATCTTATCGGGGCGGAGCATCTGCGTCACTCATCGCCACCGCGCTGTTGTATATGCATGCCAGCTCATTAGTCCCGAACACAATTCATTGGGGAGCGAGTCAGGCGTTCGGAGCGTGAATTCCAGTGGAGGAATATTGATTCAGGGAATAACCCGGAATAGCTCCATTTGCACTGGATCCCCCCGGAAATGTAGCAATTTCGGGAGAGTGACATCATTTTAGTTACATTTTTCTGATTGCCTGTCGACAAGCTACTTTTTTGGAACTAATAGTAGAGCCCAGGTATTAGTACTTTAATTATATTTGCAGCGTATCTCTGGTGATTATCGGAAACTGTATCAGTCTTAGCTTCCTTCATAATTATTAATAGCCACTTTGGGCTACCCTTTGATTGTATTCATCATCCTTTATGTGTTTGCACATCATTCGCTGATATAAAACCAATTCACCTGAAATATCTCCGACTTGTATATCATCCGGAGTACGGCAACGATCATGAAGTCAGCCATATTTCTTTATTGATTTATAATTTCAATTAACCCATTGGAATCTCCCCGATACGGTTCTGTCTCCCTCTATTTTTCCAAAATTTTGTGTTAATTACGCTGCCCAGCTCTTGTTCGAACCTTATCGAAGATAATACCCACAGAACAACATACAACTCGGCCACTTTTGACGTGGGTCCGCCTACTGGCAATCGGGCTTCCAGCTGCTATGGCATTGCTGATAGCCGGATGTGTGTATGTGCTGCGATATGGTGTTAGTTCCCCTTCGGGGCAGAATCTCCGGAGATTTGCAGCCAGCTAAGACCACATATTAAGCTAAGCGATAAGCTTGTTCCTCTCATGTTGCTTACTTATCTTAGTTGATATCAGTAGCTAATTTAGTGGCTACTTTGTTGGGGCTTCAACCTAGCACCCACTTATGGGATCCACATGGAGTAGAGCCTAAAAGTATGCCCCGGTTTGGGCCTCATCTTCAGGTCGTTGCAATGCCATTAGGGGCCGGGCCAGAAATAAAAGCTCTGCCTGGAAAAAACCTCAGCGAACAAAGTCTTGGCCAAGTTATCTTGCGGGGAAACTATGCCCAGTGCGTCATTATCTTCTGTGGTTGTTCAGAGTGTGCATAAAGCTATCTATATTCGAGTTCTATATGAAGCAAACCAGAAATGTTTATAGATTTCAATGAGCTAGGACTTTGTCTTGTTTAATTATTATGTACAAGTATTTCTCAGCTACTTTACTTACCTAACAAATGCCTTATCGAGCCTTTGATAAAAGGGATCTCGATAAATATTATAAAATAGCTTCTCTTACAGCGACTACATATATTCCCCAACCCAGAAATGTTTATAGATTTCAATAAGCAAAGTTACCTAACTCATACACTTCCTTGTTTAATTTTATGATAATTGTAAAGAAAGTGCAAGTACTTCTCAGCTACTAAAGTTACTGAACAAATGCCTTATCAAGCCATTGATAAAAGGGCTCTCCCTCTGCAGCGATAAATATTATAAAATAGCTCTTAAAGTTCCCCAGATAGGGAAATCGAAATGGTAACATTCCACGCTAAAAACAACCATAAAATCCTGGGCCATAAATAGTGGCCATAACGTAAGGGCCGAATTCCAAATGTCTGTTTGAGTCTCCCCAAGAAATAAGGTGTCAAGAACGAGTCACTACCCAAATACCTGGTGATATCATATATGTATATATATATATACCCCCACCAATTCCCATCCGGACAACCGATGGACAGGGGCTGGTTCCAGTGCTAGTGTTCGTCGCAATCTCGTTTATTATGAGCAATTCCTTATGAGACATTAAATTATATGGCACCGATACTCGCGGTCGGTGCCCACTACTGCACACACTTTAAGCGAAAAAAATAGAAAAAAAAACAGTAATAATAGGTAATATACAGACGATCCTTATCGGAAGAATCGCTATCGCCATGAACACACACTCAGGAAATAAAGAAGCGGGCCAACTTCAGGGCCGACTTCAGGGGCGGGCCAGGAGCAGGAGGGAGCCCAGCAGGGGCGCCGCAATGGTGAGGGTGTTCCGCAGGGAGGTGGCTCCCCCCCCGGTGCTGTTGCCGGCGGCGGCCATCAGGATGGGCTTCTCGTTGGCCCGGGCATTCATCCAGGCCTGGCAGTCGGTCTCGTTCTTCACAAACCGGAAGATCGACTGGACAATGTTGGCGGGGGTGATCTCGGAGCACTGCTCCAGGTGGTGCAGGACACAGGCCTCGAAGCGCTGCAGGTCGACGCAGTGCGTGGGCGAGAAGAGAAGCTCGGGGCTGCTCATCAGATCCGGGACGCCGCCATCCTTGGGGATGTACTGGTGGAAGGACTGATTCAGGCAGTTGCTAATCGCCTCCTTGTTGGCCTCCAGGCACTCCGGTCCCTGCTCCGCCACAAACAGGGCAATCTGATCGCCGCCGCGGGAACAGGCAAAGCCGAGCAGGGCCGCTCCGATGCGGGACACCGTCTCCTGGTGGCGCTTCTCCTCGGCGGTCAGGCAGTGCTGGGCCTTGTCGTTGAACTCCTTGACGCAGGCCTCCGCCTCGGGCGCCTTCAGGCAGTACTTGTGGAAGACGGTGTCCAGCTCGCCCTGGGGCTTCGCCTGCTCCATCTCCTCCTGCAGGGCCGTCAGGTTGGCCACCCCGCTGATGCAGGCACTCATCTTGGCCGCCGCCCGCTCGATCTCCTCGTAGAAGGTGGCATTGTCCGCTCCATTCACCTTCTTGCACTTCTCGCGGTACATCTTCTTGATGTCATCTGCCGATAAAGGAAATCAAGGGAAATGATAAGTACTTTCCGAGCTAAATCCTCTGATAAATTTATCTTAACTTATAGAGAATTCTACTTAGATTTCTAGCACTGTTTGAGCCGGATGGTATTCTCGCATAGATTATATATATTATATATATGCCACAAGCCCAGCGTTATGTCACTCACCCACACTGACGTTCGTGTTGCGATATTCCGGGGGCAGGAACTGGGCCGAGAGCCCGCCCAGCTGGCTGGGATCCAGCTTGTTGGCTGACCCGGCTCCGGCCGGCGTGGCCTGGGCCTCCAGGAGCAGAGCTCCGAAGGCGGCCATCAGGCAGAGGGCCATCATGGCGTACTTGTTCATGGCTGGCGAGGATTCGGCAGAGAGCTGGCTGAGAGAGAGAGAGAGAGAGAGCGAGAGCGATACAGTGGCTCGTCCGTCCGTGGATCCGACTGTGGTTGAGTGGTGGCCGCGAGCGAATGAAACCGCTGCTCCGGACGCCAAGCTGCCGAGCGGCGAGAGCATCGATGTGACGCCGACAGTGGGCCGAAGGTGTGGGAACTCGGCTCGGATCGGCGTCGATAGGGGTAATCTCTCCCCAAGGCGATATCGGCTATCTTATCGCTTGCCTGGTATGTTTTCTTCGATTTAAGCTGATTAATCGATCTATATATAAGACGGTGTACAAGCTGTCCATTTGCATGCGATTGCATCACGGTTTCGGGTCCCCTTCCCACTGAGTAATACTTTAAAAACAAAGTAAAAATAAAACAAGACTAAGCTTGGTTCTCTATAAGTACTGCCTTTGCTTTATTGTACTTTTTTCTTTCATAATAAATAATATATCATGAATGAATAATAATATAAAATTAGTGTCTGCAATTCATGAATTTAAACTAATCTATACTATATTATATTTTTGTGAAAAGTTGTTTATGTTTTAGGCTTTCTCTTCTCTTGAACTTATTATATGTGAGCGTGGCTTTAACTTGACTTTATTTTATATTTAATTAATTAAAAGCAAGGATTCTTAATGGGATTTTGTTAGTTCTATGTTTATTCTCCTTTCATATATTTAATTATAAACTTATATATATTATTTAAGCTATGGAAATTCCTTCTTTTTGTTGACCTTTTTGAACCACTGTGCGATCTAAGTGCGAGATTGTGACATCATTCACACTTCGGCCACGCGACGGATTTCTCAGAGTGTGTGCCTCTGTGTGCGTGTCCCTATTTGTGTGAGTCCGTTTCCGCTAAGACACTGGTATTGGTGGAGGGGCAAAGTTTTCCCGGCACTTACAAGACGCTGATAGCCGTGACGAAGCTCGTTCAGTGATTCATCCATCAGCATATATCGGTTGCCGAATCGAAGACAAATTATAGATTTGCTGAAAAAATACTCAATATATTTCCACACTAAATGTAGCCAGGGTCCTCGGATATCTTATCGCCGGCCATAGGCAATATTTATGTAGGCAGTCGCTATCGCAATTGGCGGCGGTTCTTTGTGTGTTTACCTGGCATCGACGTGGGGCATACTGTTTGCCAGATTTCCAGTGAAAGCCCCACCTAGTTTACTCAGTTGTATGGCTTAAAGTCCAAGAATGAGGAATCTACCTAGGGCAGGAGTATCTAGAATACCTTATGACTACCAGAAGTCAATGATAGAGCCAAGTTATTAAGGAATCTTTGACTCTAACTCTAGCATTTGATTTAATATTATAGATATAATTGTAATTAATATAGTATGATTATTAAGCCAGAGTTATAAGGCAGAGGCTTTCATCTTTGTCTCTAGACCCCTTAGAATTCTGGTAGCGTCTCCTTGGGTGTTATTTTCCATAATTATTATATAAACATTTACCTACCCTTTTTTATACTAATTTAATTCAAATGCTTTCTGTCGTTGCAGTGCGATTTCCAATCTTTAAATCGCAACCACAAATAAAACTTACTTTGTTTCGCCGGTTGATCGTTTACACAGATCATTTGCAAGTCCAAGTTTAGTGCCTTTGTAATTAAAGGCAGACGATTCCTCCTTTAAACCGAAACCCAAATGCAATTAGTAAGTCATAGAACAGGTATCGGCCACTGCCGGGTACCTCCGGGGCTGGGACGTTGTGTGATTGTTTTTCCAGCTGACTCGGCAATCTGTCACCGCCACCGCCACCGCACACAGCAACAGTAACTATGGAAAATTAAGAACATTAAAAAAAGAAACAAAGACAGAACAAAGGCGCTCGGGGGATCTGGAACTGAGCTACCCCCGCCTGCCCACCGATCGATTGCAGCGTCGGCGGAATAGTCAATTGTGTGCTTATAGCTCAGCTCGGCTTTAGAGTGGGTCTCAGGTGACTTCTTCCCCGAGTGATGTGACATATTATCTGACCGATAGTATCTGATATAGAGCACTTAACGGGGAACCGAAAACCCACGCATGCCTCGCACAGATTCTCTGCGATCTGGGGCCGCGATTTGAGCTTGGACTAATTTTAATTGCTCAATGCCCGGCCCGGCTTTCGCAATTCAACTTTGACTTACATTGCGGGTACATGCGGTACATGAAACCGGTTTGCATAACGATAGCTCCACCACCGAGCCAGCGAGCTTCCAAAACCTCCATACAGTGGGCAAAGTTCGCCGTATTGGCGACGCGGCGGGCCGATAAGCTTTTATCGCTGCGGAGCATGAATGAAATAAACGCCGGCGAAGGGCAATCAGAACAATGGAAGTTCTGTTAATGAATCTCGACAACACCGCAGTTCTATTCCCCTCACAAACCAGTCACAATCACTAACAGTCAAGGCAAGGATCGGGGCTTAAAGATCAGAGTGTTAAGTTGAGTTGGTAATGAGAACATCTTGGCTGATGATTAGGGTCTCAAAACCAGAACCTTACGTTCCTTCTTTTGCTTGGAAAATTATATTTTTTGTAGAGGCTAATATATTAACATCTTAAGCTGAGTTTATTATATATATTTACTGAAGTCCATGCTGTCGGCTGCTTTCCAGGCTTGATTATCATAATTATACTCGCCGATTTCCAGGCATTCGTACGCTGTTGAATATCAACACCAGCCACTTCAGGGCTTGTTCTAGTAGAAGCAGAATGGTTCTAAGACTGGCTACTAGGACTTCCCTTCTGCCAATGTGACAGGGCTTTTTTTATATCCTAATCAATGTGAAAATATTCATAACTAAGCTAAAACAGCCTTAAATTCAATTCGGAAAGCTGTTCTATGCTAGTTCTTATTTCGTTAATTAATCTGCATATCGAATTTAGAAGTTTATGAAAATTAAATTTTTGCCAATTTTTGACAATTTTAATGATGTAACCCCTTATCATTTTTTCAAAAATCGACCAAAAATTTTTTTCTTTGTTTTTTCCATATTTTATTCCTAAATAATTAAGCTTTTAACGGCGAATCGGACAATATACGGCATTTGGCTGTCATTCCATTTGTGGCCAAATTATGGTCTTCAGAAGTCATAAAATGCGGATTTTTGGGTCCTTAAGTTGGCATTTTTATATCCTAATTTTTGGTCAAATCATTTTTAAGGCAATACTTTATTATTATATAATTAAGATTTTAGCGGCGATTCCGAATATGAACGGCATTTGGCTGTCATTCCATTTTTGGCGAAATTATGGTCTTCAGAAGTCATAAAATTCGGATTTTTGGGTCCTTAAATTGGCATTTTTATATCCTAATTTTTTGTCAAATCATTTTTAAGGCAATACTTTATTATTATATAATTAAGATTTTAGCGGCGATTCCGAATATGAACGGCATTTGGCTGTCAAATCATTTTTAAGGCAATACTTTATTATTATATAATTAAGATTTTAGCGGCGATTCCGAATATGAACGGCATTTGGCTGTCATTCCATTTTTAAACAAATTATGCTCTTCAGAAGTCATAAAATGCGGATTTTTGGGTCCTTAAGTTGGCATTTTTATATCCTAATTTTTTGTCAAATCATTTTTAAGGCAATACTTTATTATTATATAATTAAGATTTTAGCGGCGATTCCGAATATGAACGGCATTTGGCTGTCATTCCATTTTTGGCGAAATTATGGTCTTCAGAAGTCATAAAATTCGGATTTTTGGGTCCTTAAGTTGGCATTTTTATATCCTAATTTTTTGTCAAATCATTTTTAAGGCAATACT